>JAQZBX010001945.1:10351-76721 GCA_029593785.1 Cabassous unicinctus | reverse complement strand
AAAAAAAAAAAAAAAAAGCCAAAAACACCCAGGTCACATCACTCCCCTGTCTTACCTGGCTGTGCCGCACTTAGTCCAAAATCCAGACCCTCACTAGGTCAGGCACCCCCTCCCTCTTGTCCCCTCACTCACTCTGCCCTCATGCTGTTCCTGGCCATTGCCCACTACCTCCAAGCTTGTTCCTGGCCCAGGTTCCTCAGGAAGCCCACCCTGGCTCTCCCCCAGCCTTTCAAGAATCCCTCAAACACCGCCTCCTCCCCACCTCTCTCAAATCACCCCCTCAACTACAGGGTTGGCTTCCTTCTCAGCACTCAGCACCATCTCTAAGCACCTGTTCTATGAATTGCTCGGGGTGTGTCTGCTCCTGCCCACGTACAACTACAAGGCCATGGCAGTGCCCAGCTCTGAGGTTGGCTGCAGATGGAACTCAGCCCCCACAGGTTCAGTGAAGGAATATGGGACCCCTTCTTTAGCCCTGCCAACAGCTGGCACTTCCAATAACCAACTTCTCTGTAGGCAAACCCTCTGCTCTCCCTCACAGTTCCTGCCCAGCCTCCTTCCTCTGGGAGCAGCTCACCCCCTGCTCCCACCCTGACCCCAGAGATGGGTGGCCTGACACCATCCATTGTCCTCACCTGTCCCTTCAGCTGCTCTGCCACAGCCTCCTCACCTCAGACCTGCTGGAGACACTGGGGGAGCTCCCAATGCCACCCTGAGCATCCTGTGCCTTTTGGGAGGAGGATGGTGAGGGAGCTCTTTAGCAACTTTCCCCATTTCTTCTATGTTGACTGGTCTGTCTGGACTGTGCCACCACATCTGAGTCAGTCTGGTAGGTTACATTTTCTTAGAACATTATTCCTGCTTCTTTCATGTTTTCAAGACTATTTAGATGGAGTTGAGCAAAACAACACTTCCAGGTCCTTCTCTGCCACTGTGCTTCTTCCCCCATAACACTGCTCCCCACTCAGTCTGCTCTCTGGGCTGCAGGCCCATCCTTACTCCCTGACCTCATTGCCCTTTTTCTTGACCAAGTTAACTACAGGTTGTGGCTGCACAACAGCTGTTCTTCTAGAATGGAGCTGCTGACCCTCAGTGACTGCCCAAGGCCCCCAACCCACCTTCCCCACCCAAGGCTGTGTGAGGCCCCCTCTATTGTTTGCAAGGCCTCCTGCCCCCATTTCCTGTCAGTGAAAGTCACATCTGCTCCCCCCACTAGCCTGGAGGTTGGGTCCTGGATCCCCCTGAGCCAGCCAGAGGCCCAGCTGTAGGAGTCCTTGTGACAGTGTGCCCTGGTGGCTGAGGGCCCAGAGCCCTCAACCCAATGACTAATAACTAGGCCTCTGGAAAATCCTCTCTATTCTCCAGACCCCAGCCTTGGCACAAAGATGACTCAGTAGAAGAGGCACCTTGGGCAAGAACACAAGCTCAGAAGGCACACAAACAATTTCCAGTCCTGCTGTGGGACCCTGGGCTCAGAGCCTCTACTCCATTATCCCAGAACAGGGAGCCACCTTTGCTCCAGGGCATCAGAAAACTTAGGACCCTCAGCACCAGGAATGCACTGGGGCTGCCGACACTCAGTGAGTGTCACTGGCTTCACTCTATGTCCCAACATGGAGTTGCCAGCACCCCACATGGACCGCTGCAGGAAGGAGGCCCCAGGAAACACAGGAGGATAAATGAGAGGCTTGGGGTGTCCAGTGGACTGTGCTTTCAGGTGCTCCTGAGCTGTGTGCCAATCAAAAAAAAATTGCCAGTGCAGCCAGGCAGGATCCTGGTGGTCTTTGACCACTCCTCCTGTAATGATCCCCCAGAGCTCACCATCATGCTCCCATATGCTTAGTCAAGGAGCCTCTTGGCTGATCCCTGTCCCTCTAGACTCAAGACATGCAACCTCACCTGTGTAGCCAGATTTTGTCTAGGTCCTTGGCTAAACTGCAAGAAATGAATTTCAAGAGCATGCCACATTGAATAGGCCAGTAATTTATTAAGGTATGGAGGGAAGCAAATGGGAGAAAATAACAGATCATGGGTCCCAGAGAGAAGAAAGGGCTGAAGAATGATAAAGTGGGCTGATTTGCAAACTACAATTGTTCATTATAGAGTATAAATGCCCAAGTCTTACTTGCATGGCCATCATGGCAGGGGAAAAATGGTAAGAGTAGGGCACAGAAGGCAGGAATGGGGGTCAAAAGGCAAGAGAGATGGCATGGAGTTTGGGCTTTGTGCTTGCTTTTTAAACCATTAATTATTCCACCCCTTTGCTAATGGTACAGGAGGAATCCTAGCTGTTTGCTGTTTTTGGTTGATTACCCCACCCATCAATCCCCTGGAAGGGCCCAATGATAAGGTCCTTGGAGAATATCCCGGGCTTCTCCTGGTTTCTGGAGAAAATCTTGTTCTGAATGGGAGTTTCTCATAAGGATCTTCCAGCAGTCATCCTGGGGGTTCTGATGTCCACATGGACTTTTTGCAAGGTCCCAGATCCATGTATTGATTCCATACCTAGCCTGCTTCACCTGGACAGCCTTCTGTGTCCAAACACCCCTCCCTCTGAACTCCTCTGGCACACCCTCCACCCTCTGTACCTGCTATGTCCTAATGCATCTCGCTCACAGGTCTCTGAGCTACTCTAGGACAGGTGTTGGATGATTCAGGCTGGGTTTCCCACCATCATCCTGCACTATGTCCAGCACACAAGAAACCCAATGGATGTATGTCACATGACCATCCTCTGCCACCCCCACTGGGACAGGCACCTCTTCTGGGCTCACACTGCCCTGGGCCAGGTCTATGTGCCCTGCACAGAGCAAAACACATGTGACTACCTAAATGGACTATGTTTATTCAGTAAACTGTGGATTATGCTGTCAACTTTACAGAAGAGGAGACTGAGCCTGGAAAAGGGGAAGTAGCATGTCCAAGGCACAGAGCTGGAAGTGATGGAGCCAAGAATGGAACCAAGAAAAGCATGGCTCCAGAGCCCTTTCTTTACACTTTAAACACACTTCTCTGACTCTCTTCTGGCTCTAATGTTAAAGCACCGAATGACTTCCTACTTAGGTAAACACCATCATCATCATCCACATTATCAAGGAGGAAACTGAGAGGTTAGCCACTTGTCTAAGATCACAGAACTAAGGAGTGGTGGAACTAAGACTTGAACCTGGGTTTAACTACTGCAATGCCTCTCATGCTGGCACACTTACTGGGAGCCAGGCATGGTGTTAAACCCTTCTCATCCATCAGCTCAGCCTGGGGCAGGAGATAGATCAAGGAAGGCTTCCAGCAGGAAAAGGGACAGAGACGGCCCCGCTCCCCGGGAGCCTGTAGGTGTGGGCACCCCGAGGCCCCCAGCCCAAGCTCCTGGAGGCGCGAGCGCCCTCCTCCAGGCTTGACCCCCAAGGCCAGGGGCCGCGCACGCGCACTTCCTGCGCCGGCCAAGTTCTCCCTCCAGGCCCTTGTGCAATCCTGTTAAGATAGGTTGGGACTGATGGACCATGTGCAGGGAGGACTTATTTGAGTAAGTGTATAAAAATTAAAAAAAAAAAAAAAGATAGGTTGAGCAACTTTCAGAGCCAGTTTCATAAGGACATGAAGTACTTGACACAGCTCTTGTCTCAAACATCCACTCAAAAAATAAATTATATTCTAAGAGAAAACAAGAATATCATTTCTTTTTCCTTAGAAGGATTTTAAATTCTTGATTCTGAAAACTATGTATTTGTATTAACTAACTTTATTAAAAATAATTAAAATAAAATGTTAAAAATTAATAAATGATGTGTTTTCTTATTCTAAGGGCATTTTTCTAAATGTTGGCCTTGCCATAAGCTTCTGTCCCCAGTTCTCCAAATGCAAATCTGAATGTAAACTCAGAACCTATGCATTGAATATATAAATGCTAGGACTATTTTGTTCTGCATCCCCTTAAACACACACACACACACACACACACACACACACACTATTTGATGAGAGGAGTACATAGTATGCTCTTCCAGAATGGCATTAATAAAACCTGATTTGGGTGTGGTTTTTGGACAAGACTAGGGAGAATGAGGGCTTACCTAATTTAGGCTCCTGTGAGGGTCCATGGAGGAGGTTGAGGAATGGAGAAACACATGTGGATCTCAGGCTCTTGCATTTATTATGACCCAAATGGGAGGGGTAGGGCTTTTCTATGGATACTTGGAATTCGAAGTTTCAAAGTATGCAGAATGAAAATTAGAAGTGACAAGGGCAGCTTCTTATCCAAGCCATATGGAGATACAGGATTTGCTATTGCAATGCAAAAAGGCAAGGGACCTCATGGAGAAGAAGAGGCAGGGGCCATTTGGAGAAAAAGCATCAGTGGTCATTCAGAGAAGCTAAGGATGGTTCTTATCCAAATTGTATGGAGGTAAAGGCCCTACTAGTTGTGGTTTTGCCCAGAGCAGGGCTTACTGGGGTGGTCACTCAAAGGGAAGCACATCTAAATGATACAACAGTAGCCACAGCATTGGTAAGAGATATCACCTGATTACATTTGCAAGTATGTTTTCACCTTTTCTTCCTAACTGGGTCAGATTAAATGATCCCTTCATCACCTGAACTCTTTAGCATATTTCATGACACATATTTTTTTCCCCAGAATTGAATAGAAAGCACAGGTGCTGGAGACCAGCAGACTATTTATTTAAGAATAACAGTTTAATTTAGGATGTGTAAATTGTGATTCCTTAATAAATCACCTCCTGCCTTTGTTAGCAGTTCCTGTCTGAGGGAGTTGAATGGAATTAGTGCCATTGTTTGCAGTCATTAGAGTGAGAGCCATGTTGGGTGAGGAACAACCCAGCAAGGGTTTCTCTGGGTAATGTGATGCCCCACTGGGAAATACTACCCCTCTGTATATTATAGGCACCTGGGGCACTGCTCTCTCTTTCCAACCCAAGCATCCACTATTTTGGACATGTTTTCCTCTTACTTTATTCAAACACACTGCATTCTTTTTAAAGTAGCATGGAAATCAAACTTATGGTTGCATCATTCTTTTCAAAATTAATGGATTCTAGTACAGCATAAGTTACTAGGAGTTATCTTTAATGAGAATAATCTATAATCCTTTAGAGGAAATGAAACTTTTTCAAATTATATTTACAGAGAACAATAATGATATAAATCAGAATCTGAATATTCAATGAATACATACAATAACCAATGTTAACTTAATTTCATGGATTCCCAAGATTATGTCTCACCTTTAAAATCATAGTGGGACCTCTATGTTTATGTTTGAAATGTTCACAATGAAATTGTGAAATTAGAGATTATTTCGCTTTCATTAGATGATAAAATGAAGTCTGGATAACTTGCTGAGGATCACACATGAAGAGAGTGGTGTAATGTCTCTTTACATCAGTCTGCTTCTGGATTCTGAGACCTTAGCTTTTTGCAGTAACATACTTGCACATACATTCTGAGATGCTTGAATATAGCAATTGCACAGTAAAAGACAAAACCAGGACAGTGAAAGTCCAAATTAAGAAATAGGACAACTACCCTTGTAGGGCCCTTGGCCACAACTCAAATATAACTATATGCATCCCCTCAGCATTTGCCTACTTGAAAACCTAGGTTTCCCTCTCTGACCTTACACTAGCAGTAGGATTTTCATCCAAAACAGCTTTCCTTCCCCAGGTCCACTAGTGCTTTTTTTAAAACCCCGTAATCCAATCTATCACCAATACAGCTTAACTATTGATAATTTGGTCCAAGATTGTTGAGTTTTTAGGTTAATATTATCAGGCTGTTCCTTCTCAAGAAATTTTCTCCTAGTACTAATGTCCACATCAGTTTCCTTCTAGCTTTAGAATTGCCTAAAAAGCAAGAAGAGCATAAAAAGACACTTGCTGATGGCTTCTGAATCCCTCACACTCTGTGTCTCCTAGCCCAAGACAGATTTGATGGAGCAGCATTTTCCCCACTGTAAAGAGCAGGCCTGGAATTCTGCAGAAGAGGTGCCAGGGTCCCAGAAGATGCCAGCCCTGAACTCAGAAGACTCTGGGTCATGGCTACTCCCTCTCTTACCCCAATCTGGCTGTGTCAGCTCTCTTGAGACAGCTTTTCTTCCCTTAACATTGTGTATCTACATAATGGAATTTCATTTACCAATGTAAACATTGCATTTGGGGATTTCAACTTATTTATTTCTAACATCATATTTTCACATATTTCCCAACTTCTATGTTTTCACAAAAATCATCCTCAACATGTGTAATTTTGGTTTGTGAGTGTGGAATATACTGCAAGGTGTTAAAGTATTGGGTTCCAAGAATATGTGCATTATAAATTAACTCACATATTCCTATTGTCCTTTAAATTACTGTACAAATGTAACTTCCTCCAGATTTACACATGATATAAAAAGGGGGAGAAAAAGGATTAAAAACCAGCTTTGTTTCACTGTAATGTCTTTGCCCTGAATTGTTACAGTGTCTTCTTCCAAATTCTCTTTTGCCAAATACAATCCACTCTCTAATTTTCTACTGATCTACCTGTGTTTTTAGGTGAAAATATTATAAAAAGTTGGCAGGGACTTTTTATGAGCTCTTATTTTCTTTTTTAATTGGACCTCAGATGCACAGCCCTGTATTGCAGATTAATCATAATCCTCAATTCATGACTATAGTGCATTTACCTTTCCTTTGAGGTTTTCAGAGCTGATTAAGACATTTGACCATTAGATGGCACTAACACAGAGAATTTATTGGATGACACTTGAGCAGGTTGCCAGGGAGGGGCAATTCTTCCCAACATCAGACTCTACAGATGATGCAAGGGACCACCAGAAGGGGAAGAAGGCCACGGGAGTGGAGGCTTAGCACTCAAGGTGATGTCTAAGAATCAGCATGATGGAGTGTCTCTGGGTCAGAGACTTTTTAGGCACAGAATTTATAACAGGAGTTTACATTTTCTATGGCTAGTAGATATTGGAAGCAGTTTTGAAGGGTGTGTAAAACAGACCAGCTCTAAATGGATAAGAAACACTTATTTGGGCTATTTTTAAACCAGTTGTATGTGCAAGGATTTGAGTTTTGCATCTGGGTGGTTTTGAGGGGGACTAAACTGCCCTGGGCTTCTGTGAAGAGCTGAACAACACACAATACCAACATAGGGGCCATCTTTGGCTCATTTATGTACCAATTACACACTTCCATCATCACCTTCCCTCTTTAATTCTCTGTTCACAATCTCTTCCTTAGGAAAAACGTACACAACACCTGTAAGCTCTCCACCAAAAACACAAACTAGGTCATTGACATTTTTAAATTATCAACAATTCTAAATGCATTTCATAGACACACCAGCATCATTTGGGAAGGTCTGAGGTTATACAGCTCTGCCTGTGGCTGAATGGGTAAATGCAATTTTAAAACTCTTTGTTAAGAAATCCATTGTTGTTGTAAATATAAGGCCATCTTTGAATTTACTTTTTAGTGAATGTGAGATTTTCCTGTTTCATAACTTTCCAACCCTTAAGTTCAAAACAGCCAACCTAAATTCTGAGTTGGGTATTCCATTACTTACTTTTATATGGTTTTATTGTGTGAATAAGTAGCTACATATATTAGTAAGGACTTAGTAAGGGGTCTGTGGTTTTCACCTGACTGACAAAGGGGTCTGTGGAACAAAAGGTTTAAGAACCCCATATGGTTCTAAACCTTGTGATCCAAAGAATAAGTAATCTGCAGGACAGATGACCTGTGCAAACTACCCACCCCCACTTCTCTAATATAAGAACATGTAACACACACTGTCCTCAGAATCCTGTGATTTTACCTCAAAGGAAATCAAAGGTTGATAAATCAGGCAGTTCTATGACTGTGAGTAACATTCATGAGTTTAAAATACCTCCAAATACTATACTAAAAAACAAAGATACTTTAAAAGAACTATAAAATGTACTGAAAATAACCCCTTATGAATATATAGGAATACAACGTAAATTTAAAAAATGAAACTTGTGTGTATACATACACACATCTGAAATTTAAGAAAAACATTTCATGTAAGGGCTATGCAAAGCAATAATATGTAAAATAAGTAGAACAAGGTTAAAAAATATATTTCTTAAATGCAAAGAAATAAATTAAAAAACAATTTTGACAGCATTCTTAGAATAATTGCATTTAAAAACTGCAAAGCTAAGAATATTAAAATGGGCTGTGATGGACACAAGCCACATATCATAAAGGTGAGTAGTGACAAATTCAAGTACATCAGTATAAATAAATAATCAAATTTAATAAAATATTTGAAAAGAATAAAATAAAATTCTGAAATGCAAATAGAACCAAAACAGAACACATCAATCTTAGCAAAACACACCAAAAGAAAATCCAAAAGTAAACAAACCACACTGATAACTAACTGTACAAAGAAAAATATGTGAACACTTCTAAACTGTGCAAGCATACAATTATCATATACATATTGATAAATTAAAGCTAAACTATAAGGTAAATAATGGAATAATCGACTCAAAATTGGTTTGGTTACCTGGAATTGGAAAGTTGGAAAGATGGGGTACAGGAAAATCATACATACACTGAAAACTAGATTGCAGGATTGACCTTATATTTACACCAAGAATGGATTTGTTAAAAATGAGTGTCAGGAAGTGGATGTGGCTCCCACAGTTGGGTGCCTACCTACCACATGGGAAGTCCCAGGTTTGGTTCCCCAGTGCCTCCTAAAGAGAACTAGCAAGACAGCAAGCTAACACGATGGGCTGGTGTGGTGAGCTGATGCAACAAGAGAATGCAATGAGATGAAGCAGTGAAGAGACACAATAAGAAAACATAATGAGAGACACAAAAAGTGGGAGTGGAGTTGGCTCAAGCCATAGGGCAACTCCCACCCACATGGGAGGTTCTTGGTTCAGTTGCCAGTGGCCCCTAAAAACTAAAAATAATAATAATAAGCAGATAAGCACACAATGAACAGACACAGAGAGCAGACAGCCAGTGAAAACAATGGGGAAGGAGAAATAAAAAATAAAATAAATCTAAAAAACAGAATGGCAAATTTACTTTTATCAGTCTACCCATGGGCAGAGTTACACAATCTTAACTCCCCACCCCCAAATGAGACTGGTATAACTGGGAAATGTAAAGCATGGAAAGGCAAGCCCACAAGAAAGTATATTTAGGTAGGCTTTAGTAAAGAGGATCAAATGGGAGGTGCTGAACTTTTCATGTCTAGAGCTCCCAAGCTCTACAATCAGATAATTCACTCAGTCTCTATGGAGAGACTGAAAAGACAAGAAGAGAATCTTAAAATATTTACAATAAAATTAAACCTTTAAAGAATCTGGAAGAATGGGGAAGATGATTTTCTCACTTACACAATGATTTTTAATGTATTGAGCTACTCTGTGAAGAGACAAATACAATCATATTGTTAGGTTTAAAAATATAGTTCCAAGCTCTAAGCGCTATGCTATTTTCACTTGGTAAATAAAATAAAATGACACTAGGGTTAAAATAAAAGAGTGGACAAAGATATATCTAAATTTAGTCAATGCTAAGATGATTCTCATTTTAACATTTCCAAAAAGGTGTATATCTTGAAATTTGTTGTTTCTTAGCATTGTGGCATAGTTTAATCAGCAGCCATTTTCTTTCTTTGTAACATGTACAATGACACATCTTACAATGATTGGCTTTTTACATTGAAGGAATTATGATCCCAGGCAAATATTAAGCAAATAAAGTACAGTGTAGCTCTAGTAGTTCATCTATCTTGGCCTCTCTTAAAAGACTACCCAGAAAAATTCTGGAAGAACTAAGTTACGTTAATTGAGAGGAGATTAAGAGTTATAACTCAGCATAAAATATATGTCTGATTATCATAGCCCTGAGAAAATTAATCCAAAAGAAAAAATTAAAATTAATGGAACACATATGAAAAATTACAGAATTAAGAATCATCTGGCCTACATAAGTTTTATATTAATGCTACTCAAATGGACTGTAATATTAGCACAACCTGGTTGTCTATTAGAAATGCAAATATCTCTGCCCTCCCCAGACTTATTGACTCAGAATACCTGGGATTGTGTACCTGAATCTACATTGTAATAAACCTTTTAAGGGAAATTAAAATTTAAGGAAATTTAAATTTAAATTCCAGTGTTCCAACTTATTTCTTTGCTGACAGAGAGGAAAATAATGCAAAGACAAAACCATTTGGGATTACAATTGAGGAGGTTAATAAGAGCAGACTGTGATAAGGAAAGAAGAAGAAAAAGGATGTGAAAGGGGCAGAAATGACAGAAATTAAACATAGGGATTGGATAACATATGTCTCTGAAATTGTGATTGTTGATAGTTAATGTGAAGAATCTACTTTTTGTTTTGAATGGAGAGTTTACAGTTACTGATTACATTGTTTTAAAGACAAAAGGAATGGGAGAGGGAGAGAAAGAGAACTTGATGAAAGTGTATTACTATCATGATCCAATATTTTAAAAAGAAAGAAAATCAGAACTTGTAAGTCTAAGTTAACTTTCAATAACTTTTACCCCTAAAAACATGCACAGATCATTAGAAATTACTATGTCAAGTTAAATAAAATGACCACCTATATTCAGCATTGCTGGGAAATGACAGGAACTTTTCAGAAGATAAAAACAATGGACTGAAGGGGCTTTCTGAAAAAGATGACATCCTCTAAAGTTTCAGTTAAGCAAATCTCATGATAAACTAACTTCTCTCCAGTAGCTATAGTTTATCTGCATAGATGAGCATACCACCTTAATCAATGTTTATCTGTTTCCTGCATTGCAAGACCTGTTTGTAAAGCCTTCCTACATAATAAGGAACTTCCATGATCCACTAAATACCTTTATAAGCGGCTGTGATCAAGATGCTTATTGAAACTCTTACTCTCAGTTCCCCCCTGAGGCAGGTTAGTATAGGAATGAGGAAAGGTTACTGGTCAGAACAGAGCCATGAGACCCCACCCAGAAACCCCTTGAGAGGAGGCAGCTGCTTGAGAACAAAGCTGTAGCCATTATAACCAAAAAGCCCCCCAAGAACATGGTCCTGAGGTCCCATTTGAAACTCCCTCAAAAGAAACCCTGGATAACTCCAAACAGAAAGGCCTACCCATTGGTTCCCTGAAAGATAACAGGCAAAGGTAGAAAGGCAGCAAATAGCTGAGATTCATCCTTAATATGGGAAAAGGGAAGGAGGAAATGCTTTAAAAAGGCCTACCCTGAGCCCCAAGTTGTGTCTCACCTGTAGCATGCCCACAACCCTGTCTCAGATGTGTACCATCTCTTTTCTTGTTTCCTAATAAACTCTGTACTCTCCTGCCTATGCTATAGTATGTCTTTAAATTCATTTATGAGACCCAGCTAACCTAGAAGCCCAGAGCACTCCTGCAACCCCTCTTTGAGAGGTCCTTGCTCCAGGAATTTCTACTTCAAAAAAACTGCAGCTTTTATTATATTGGTGAATTTTTTCTTTTAATAAAGGGAATAGAAGGCAATGGAGAATTCAGCAGAAAGTACTGCTGTGATTCAGGGTAAGGGCATTAAATTTAAACAAATGTGGTTTTTAATCCTTTCCCCCCAACTTCTTACTTCTTGTGTAACTAAACAAGGTAAAATATAAGCTACAGAAGGCAGGGTGCCTGTTAGAAAGAACGTTTGAATACAAAGTAAATGATATTTTTTCATATTCTTAAAACATTTTACTAAATTTTGGATTTCCCCAACTTCTGTCCTCAGTGCTCTAGATGCAAAGATGAGTTTAAACTCAGAAACTGTGAAGAAAAAAAGCCTGGTACACTTAATATATAAAAAGTTAAATATATTGTGCCTTCACCCAAAAAGTACCCAACATAATTTAAGTTGAAAAGCAAAGAAAAATCATGGAAATGTTTAGTATTGTTGACAAAGTACAATTTCAATAAATATGATGTTTCTTCAAAGCAAAAGCAAAGATAAGCTTGGCCTCACTAATGTCAAAGACCTCCAAATTAAAACAATGAGATATAAGCTTGACTGACATATTAGAAAATACTGTGTTTTCATTATAATTCAAGTTGGTGTAAAAGCCTCCCAAATGCTGCTGGTGGAAATGAACTTGATTGTATTCTCGGAAATGCAATGTAGCATTAACATTTTAAGTATAAACATCTTTTTGACACAGGAATTCCACTTCTAAGAATTTTCCTACAGAATCCTTCCTAAAAACAAGAAATTGTATTCGAAAAAATCATGAGTGGAAAAAATAAGTGACCTTCTTGATAGAAACTATGCAGCCCTTAGAAATAAAAGGAAATATATTACCTGGAAAAGATTTTTAACACATATTAAAAGTAAAAGTCCTTGTAATCCCATTCTAAGAGATAGACATTGTTAAAGAATTGAAATATATATGAGTGTGTGTGTTGTGTGTGTGTACATATTTGTGAAAACACTGGTTACTTCACAGAAGTGGTTATGAAGACTTCTAGGTAAATGCAATTGGTTTTTAAATATTGTAATTTCTTTGGAAAATTCTTATAATCTGAAAAAAATACTGCAAAGCAAAAGAAAAAAGGCAAAGCTATGTCCCTCAGGTTTTCAATTTCACCTTGTTTTTACTTACAGTCTTTCCTTTGGACATTATTATTTTCATGGAATACAATTTTATTAATGAGTTGTTTAATAAAATATTTTGAAGTCAAAACAAAAATGATAAAAGGTTAGTAATATTTTATTTATGGAACTTGACTGTAAATGATGTAAAAAATACAAAACTTTCAAATGAATACAAAGACAAGCAAAATGGCAGAGTCCAGTCATGCTTTTATACAGATCCCTCTATTCTAACATTTTACATGAAAGATAAAATGTAAAAAGAGAAAATTTAAAGGACATATGTGGACTGAATACCAAGAAAAACAGTTTTGTCTACTGGAAACAGAACACACATACAAAATACTGAACAAAGCTGAAGATGAGTATCTGCTGGGTTGTGGATTCAGAAAGAAGCAGCAGGAGGTGTAAAGTCAATTTCTGGGAGATAATTGAGATTAAAACTGCTTCTCATATCACATTTTAAAATGTAGTCTCTTTAATCTAAACCTTATATATTTTCACTATTTTTAAGTGAGTTTTTTTTAGGCAAGACAATAATATAATATAGTGCACTTTCAACAAGAAGTTCCATCAATCTACAGGCAAATGTTTTGTGGGTTATAAAATATTTACCTAAGTGCACATGTATTCTTAATCTACTTTGCTGGCCTCTCTTGCTAAACATAATTTACTGAGCACCCCAGGATTAATTATTTTACATTATAATGATTTTGAGTATATGATTCAGAGCTACCTTTTTACTTGTAAATAAGATTGCCAGTCAGTGCTGCATTATAAAAGAGATGCCAAGTATGAAGGGATAATTAAGAAAAGTTTAATAAAGTAGCTATTTAGAACTGTGTGGGCAGGTTAAAGGAAACCAACAAAGTGTAGGGAGCACTCCAGAGATGGCACCAGAAGGGAGCATTACTACCCCGAGGTCAGAAGTGGCAAGACAATGAGTGGCATTGTGGGCCACCCAACAAGACTTTTGGCTTTAATAAAGTAATTCAGTCAGACTGAGACCCAGCTGAGACAGAGATAGAGGAAAACATTGCCTACCTCACTCTCCTTCAGATCTCTGGCCTGTTACAGGTGCTTCCCAGTGGCTGAGCCCTATCAGAAGCCAGTGGGCAAAGTGAACCCTCCTGTAGAGTCCATAGAGGTCAAGGTCCTGGGGCAGAAAGCAGGGCTAGAAGGGTGATGAATGGATCTGGAGGGGCAACCTGCCATTATCTAGTTATTTTCCCTATGGATCGACTTAGAGGAAATTTTCCTGGAACCCACAATGATGGTTCAAAAATATTAAAGCATATTTCCTCTGAGTGAAGAAAATAATTATATACTAATACAAAGGTTATTAATGATATATCAAATTTTTATTTGTATAAAATATGGATATATATTAATAATATTTATATATGTTTATATATGTAGGAAATATCTAATAATATATAAAAAATAAAATCAAACTGCAGAAGCTATCTTGAATAATATGCATCTAAGAAATTTTTAGAAATTTTATAAGTAATTTCTGTTTTTAAATTTTTCAAGAAATCTGCAGTCATTTTTATGTGATTTATTGTAACTGAAATCAATTGATTATTTGTTTTTCAGCTTCAAACTCTTTTTAAGTTTTTTATTGAAGTTTATCATTCATACATGAACATACATAAACAGTATGATTATAGTAAAAGTTGTGAATTTACAAAACAAACATGTATATCATCATACAGGGCTCCCATACATTAGCCCAATACCAACAACTTGCATTGATGTGAAACAATTGTTGCAAACTATGATAAAGCATCCTCAAAACATTACTGCTAACAATAGCCAATATGTTACATTTGGTGTAACCAACCAGTTATTAAAACCCTGTATTAAAATTATGTACTTTTTATAATTCATGACAGAACATTCTCATATTTGTCCTGTTAACCACAGTCCATCTTCCACCACAGGACTCATTGTGTTATACAGTCCCATTCTTTGTACAAGCCATTCAAAGTGTACATTCACTGACTCTCATATTCTTCAAAGTTGTGCTGTCATCACCTCAATTTTAGAGCATTTTCATTACTCCAAAAGGAAAATCCCATGCCCATTATACCCCTTTGTTGCTGTCCCTTAGAATTGATATATCTTCTTTGTCATTGCTGCAAAATGTTGCAATATTTTTGTTAACTATAACCCATAATTTACATTAGTTGTAATTTTCCTGTGTATCACCATATTCTAAACACTTTTTAAAAGAAGAACATTCCTATACTATTAAACACAATCTTCATGCACCACCAAAATCACTCTTACACTGTCCCTAGATTATTCTCTTTCTTCCTTTCAATTGAAATATTGCATCCACAGACTACCGACAATCACGTTTATAAATCAGCAGTGTTAGCTATACTCACTATAATGTATTACAATCAACTTTATTCATTTCCACACATTTACAATAAACATTATTAGCAATTCTACATACATTAAACAACAGCTCCCATTCTCAACCTACATTCTATTTCAAACTCCTTTCTTTTCTTTAGTTTCTCCTCTTGGAAATAAATTCTCTATAATGGCAATTTTTACTATTAGAGGTGAATTTTAGGAACCCTCTAGGATGAAGCCTGTGATTCCCTTGAATTAAACTCGAGGTGGAAACCTGGTGGAGATTTTCTTTGTAATCTGAAAGACACCATAGAGGACTTCGGCTGAGTTGGTAGGAGGGAAAGCGGGCAGAAGAATGGGTATTAGGAGACATAGTTCAGGTATCATCTAGTCTGTGTGTGTCCACCCCATGCAGAGAATCTTGGTTCCTGTTGACAGCACTCTTAAAGGGACATCCACTTTGAATCTGGGAAGGAGGTGGGTAGATGGTGACAGGGAAAAGTATAGCTAGAGGTCGAGTCCTCATTGTTAAAACACGGAGAGCCTCTCGTGCAATTTAATTTGGATTATGTAATCAGTTTTGAGCCCTAACTCCCCACCACCACCCCACTTCCCATTCCAACTCATGAGCTGGCTCGGGCACACAGAGGCCCTGTTCCAGAAAAGCTACTGAATAATTTTTCCTCTCATTTTCAATCCCGAATCAGTAACATGAGAATAATGGAATACTTTTTTCCCTACTTATCTCCACCATATCCGAAGCCTTAACCGCCCAATGAGGGTCTGGGTAGGAAAAGGTTACTAACACAAAAAGGTAAGGCAAAAGAGGCAGGGATGTATGCAGCCTGAGGTGGCACACGGGAAAGAAAGCAGAAGCCATGGCAGATACGCACATTAAAGCAGGCAGAAAATCAACCCTAAGGATGTTGGCTGATGTAAGAAAATTGCCTGGGAGGCTTTGGGACAGGATGTAGGACTACCATATTAAAAGTCCTCTCTCTAATCACTCAACAATGCTTTAATCGCTCCAAAATTTTCCCAGAAAACAAAACAAAACACTCTCTTACTCTTTTATTTGGATAGCTCACATTAAATTATGGGCCTTAAGTGAAGTACTATAAAAACAAAGATTCAAGTCCAAGGTTCCCAGAAGATTGCTGCGACCCCAACCTGGAAATTCTGGAGCTGGCTCTTCGGTGAAGAACTGCAAACGTGGAGGAAGAGAGACTCTCAAATCAGCTCATCTGGTATTTGCCTCTCTGGGTAACTGCTCGGCCCTCCAGGCTTTCTCCTTCGGTATCTTACCGAGTCAGTGTGGCCCACCGGGACTGGCAGTAGGTCCACACTTTCCTAGATCACCCAGAATGGAATCAAGGCTCCTAGTCATCTTTTGGTAGATACGGAATCCGCTTGGCTCTGGATTCCAACAATTAGGTTCCCATTCCTCGCTTACCTCGCATGCTCACTCTCCTAGCCAGAGACCATCTCAAGGACCCTTGTTCTGCTCCAATCAAGCCATCCATGTGTAAAAATTATCCCTCTCAGACACCGATTTTCAGCGTTTTCATACCAATGAAGAATGAGTATGACGGGTAGAACGATGTCCCACTGCCCCATCAGCCTCTTCCGGCACCTTTCTGAATTTCAGCGTTAAGTTCTGAGCACAACTCAGAGAAGAGGTCATCCACTCTACTCAAGGGAGCAAATGAGGTGGTCAGGCCTCAGTTTCCCTGCAGGCTCAGACCCATCACCTGGAGCTGGTCTAATTCTGATGCTGTGGGATTGAAGACTTGAGACCAGCCCAGGATTTCATCAGGGTAAAACAAAGTTTTCCAGATAGGAGAAGAAAGTTCTCTTACTGAATCAAGCCCCAACATTGAATCTAAAGGTAAATCGTGGGCGCCATAGTTGCGGGAGCTGGGACCTTCCACATTTGCCGAGGAGATCGTTTTTTCTGTCACCCAAGGTTAAAATCTCCCCAATAAATCATCCTTTGCTGAGCCCTTCGCCTGGCACTCCAGTCTTCTTCTCCAGGCCTTGAGTGCTCTCTTCCAGCCCCAACTGGCACTCCTGCACTAGCACCCCCACCCTTTCACTTACCATTTCCTGACTCCATTGGGTCAAGTAAGGACCTTTCCCTGGTCAGCCATCACCTCCCCAACCATTCATTCACAGGGACCCTCCTTTTGCCTCCGAGGCTAAACTTCGGATCAACCATGTCTAAAATTTAAAAAGAAAACTTTGATAATTTGGAAATTTCTTTGAGAAATGTGTTCTCAAAACACTTCAAAAAAATCAAAGAAGACCTATACAAATGGAAAGACATTCTGTGTTCATGGATTGGAAGACTAAATGTGGTGAAGATGTCAATCCTACCCAAACTAATTTATAGACTAAATGCAATACCAATCAAAATTCCAACAGCCTACTTCACAGAAATAGAAAAGATAATTACCAACTTTATTTGAAAGGGAAAGTACACCTGAATAGCCAAAACCATCCTAAAAAAGAAGAGTGATATGGAAGGACTCTCACTGCCTGACCTTGAAACATTTTACAAAGCTACAGTGGTCAAAACAGCAAGGTATTGGCATAAGGATAGACACATTGATCAGTGGAATAGACTTGAGAGTCCAGAAATGGACTCTTACCTCTAAGGCCAACTGATTTTTGATAAACCTACCAAGTCCGCATTACTGGGACAAAATAGTCTCTTCAACAAATGGTGCTGGGAAAACTGGATTTCATAACCAAAAGAATGAAAGAGGACCCTTCTGTCACCCCCCTATATAAGAATCAACTCAAAATGGATAAAATAGCTAAATATAAATACCAGGACCACAGAACAACTAGGAGAAAATATAGGGGAACATCTACAAGACCTTGTGGCATGTGGGGGTTTCTTAAAGCTTATACCCAAAACACTAGCAACAAAGGAGAAAATAGATAATGGGACACCTCAAGAACTTTGTCAAAAGGGTGAAAAAGCAGCCAAGTAAATGGGAGAAAATGTTTGGAAATCAAATATTTATAAGAGTTTAATGTCCATGATACATAAAGAGATTCTAGCACTCAATAATAAAAAGACAAATGAAAAAACGACCCGATTAAAAAGTGAGCATAAGATTTGAATAGACATTTGCCCAAAGAAGAAATACAAATGGTAAAAATCACATGAAAAAAAAATTCAAAAAGAATATGAGGAGACACAGAGAACACACAATGAAGAGGCAAAGAGAGCAGAGTCCAAACAGTGAGGGGGGGGGATAAATAAACAAACAAATAAATAAATAAATAAATTTTTTAAAATATGGAAAACTACATGTGTTGGAGAAGATGTAACGTGATAGGACTGCTTATTCACTGTTGGTTAGAATGTAGAAAGGTACAGTCACTCTGGAGGAATGTCTTGCAGCTTCTAAGGAAGTTGAATACAGATTTGCATTGAGACCCAGTAACACCACTACTAGGCATATACCCAGAATAACAAAGCATTGATGCAAACAGACATTTTCACAACGTTGTTCACAGTGGCATTATTCACAATTGCCAAAACATGGAAATAACCCAGGTTTCAATCAACCAATGATAAACAATGGATAAAAAAAATTGTGGTGGATACATACAATGGAATTATATGCAGCTATTAAAAAAATGAAGTTGTGAAGCATTTGACAACATGGATGAACCTGAACGCCATTATGTTGAGTAAAGATAGCCAGACACAAAAGGACAAATGCTGAACGTTCACTATTATGAACCAAATATATTTGTAAACTCATGGAGTTAACTAAAATATACTAAACAGAAAGAGTGAGATTAGTGAATGGAAAGCTGAGGTTTAATCTGTGCATAATTCATAAAAAGTTTGTTCATAAATCTTTGGAAAATACTAGAAATGGTGAAGGCACATCATAGTGTTTCAGCGTGTATCTAGAAGTGCTAATAAATGGGTATGATAGTGGTTGAAAGGGAAAATCTAAGGTCAAGTATATTACCAGAAGAAAAACCAAAAAATGTAACATGGGGCTGTATAGTATAGTGAAGCCTCATGTGAAATATGAGTTTGGGTAATATTGCATATATGTCTGTTTTTCATTGAAACTTAAGAAAGATTTGTTAATGTTATAATATGCTAATATCAGGCAAAAATACAATAAAAGCAAACTATGGATACTAGTATGTAGTAATATATTAATAATCTTCCATTAAGGGTTAAAAAATGAAAACATAGTTAAGGTGAATGAAACTAGACAAAACGTACTACATATTGTTTGACTCCATCTATACAAAATACAAATACAAATAAATTAGAGAGACATAAACAATAGCAGCCATGTAAGGCAGGAGAAGGATAGAGAGATTGAGAGGTGATTACTAAGGGGAAGATTTTTCCTTTGTTTTTCTGTTTTGTTTTGTTCATATAATCAGTGAAGTAATGAAAATGCTCTAATAGTGATTGAAGTGATGAATGCACAACTATGCAATTAAACCAAATGACATTGATTGTACACATTAGATGGATTGTATGCTTCATGAATATATATTAAAAAAATGATTTTACAAATCCAAAGATGCCTCTTTTTTTAGGGTAGAATTTAACTTTTGAAATGAATATTCAAACCAAATTTTAACAAAATCATCACACTGGAGCAAATTTTAAGTTTCATGTTGCATTTACCTAGAAAAAAGTTGTATAACTAGTCAAAAGAAATAACAGTCAATTGTAAATGTGTGTTCCATTCTTTGAGCAAAAAGAAAAACTCATCTAAAATGTCAGGCTGAAATCCAGTGAGACACCATGAGGCAGCACCAGCTCAGCACCTTGGGGAGAGAGGATGCTGGCAGCCTGTGCTCCCTGGCTGTGTGATGCTGCTTCTCTCTGGCCTTCACTTTTCCCATGCACCAAAGGAGGGCCTCAGAGAGAATGATTTCTAAAATGCTATGTGACATAGTCCTTTCATTTCAGAGAAGAGTATAAAATGTTACCACTATTTTGCTTTGGGTGTAAACTTCAAAAGAAGATGAATTAACATGCTCAAATTTTTCACAACAGAGTATTATGATTTTTACTGCAACTCTCACAACCTTTAGAAAATTTCCTTTCAGAAGTTTCTGATTTGGTTCACTTTTTCCTTGGAGATTCCTGCCTTGGGGGGCATCCTCCTTTCTGCATGTATGAAGAAACTAACTGCCATTCCCTTTTTTAATACCTGGGTCAATGGACCTGACTTCATCCCATGGGCTGTGTGGTGTGCTCACGATCAAACCATCTTCTTTCTAATTATGGACTGTCCAGTTGATCAATTTACTCTTCTTTCCTTACATTCCACTGTTTATTATATAAGTTGTATTTAGTGTGTCTTTACAGAGTTTCTTCATCTCTGTGGCTAATAATCAACAGTTTGAGGTTTTTACAAAACATCTCATCTCATGTTTTGTTGGAATGCACAAATGATTTGCATAGAGACAAATAAGGATACTTAGGCAGCTGTGCAAGCTACATTTTAGCACCTTATAGTTACAGCCTTGTCCCTCTATTTATGCTGCATTTGGCCTTAAAAGGTTTGCTCCACCTATATCTGTACCAGACTGAAATGCCATCCTAGAGCTTGAACATTTTATTATAAATTATTATCCATTTCAGGATAATCCATTTTGTAACTACTGTCCAAGGATATTCCAGAGTCCACTGACTTGTTTCCATGGAAGGTCTTTGTTTTTGAAATTTTAAAGTATTTCAAATCCATTCAGTTTCAGTGTTCTCCATTGATACTCTTATTAAGCTAAATGATGAAATAGAAGGAAATGATGGCTATGGCATTTCTGATGCCACAGGGTAATTCACTCTGCACAGCCTCCACACAGACTGAAACAGTGGTATGTAAGTGAATATTCTTGTTCTTAGGAAACATACTTGGAAGAATTTGTATTCAAGGAGTGTGATATATACAACTTAATCCAAAATGTTTAGAAAGTAGGTCAATAAAAAGAGACAGATACATGGGTGGGTTGATAGATAAATGTATAGATAGAATTATATGGGTAATTTCTCTAGTGATAAAAAAAATACCGTTCTTTTGTGAGCATGGACACAGTAAATGGAATCTGCTTCTTTGCATGAAAAGTAGAGTCAAAGTGGTAGCACTCAAATTCTCTGGCTAACTTTTGGTTAACCTGGGTAAGGATGTACATAAACTCAAGCTTCTGAGAATATATTTTCAGCCTAGCACAAAGTGACTGGATGAATCAAGATCCATCCTTTTAATTTCACCATGAATAGTAAAAAGTGCTGTAGAATATGCATAGAAGAAATCCACCTCAACTGATAGTTTCTCATATGCCATGTTATCATCAAAACCACTGACTGTCTCAATGCCACAGTCCAACTCTATCCTGCAGGGCTGAATAATGAAATATTTGGATTTTCCAATTAGACTTCTACTATTATCACCTCTGAAGAAATCTGTTAATTTTTTCAGGTCAGTAGTTCCATTTGTTCCATGGCTTAGCACTACACAAAGAAAACTGCTCCTTTTGGTATGGTGTTCTTTAGAAATATTGCACAATTCCACAATTTCTTCATGTATAAGATTGATTTTATTCCTGACTTCAAATTTCAAATTCTGGAGTTTTTCCCTCAGGTGTGCTCCATCTACATCTGTACCAGACTAAAACACCATTCCAGTGTTTGAAAGTTTAATTATAAATTATTATCCATACACCCATTTCAGGGTAATCCATTTTGTATCTACTGACCAAGGATATACCAGAGTCCTTTGACTTGCTTCCATGTAAGGTCTTTGCTTCTGAACTTTTAATGGATTTCAAATCTATTCAGTTTCAGTGTTCTCTATGGATACTCTTAGAAAGCTAAAAAATGAAGTAGAAGGAAATGATGCTTTGGGGATTTCTGATGCTACAGGGTAATTCACTTTGCACAGCCTCCCCACAGTCAGAATAAACATTGTCCCCAAACCCCAAAATTAAGGACTGAACAAAAATGGGGGGAGTGTAACCACTGACCTAAGCAGATTTATTGTTATTGTAATTATCTTGAGTTATTGAGTAACTTGTAACATTGATAAAAATAATAAATAATGGGAAAATATGGGGAATGCAGAAAAAAGCTTCTGGGAACAAGTGGCCTGACAATAGTAGATGACTGATGAATGAACTTGGTTGCCGGAATTTGCAGAAATTTTGGGCAACCAGTTTGAGGCCTTGACCATCTTACTTCTCACGCAGAAATTTCAGTAAACTGGGCCAGGCTAACTCTAGGCTCCTGGAATCAACCCAGGGAAAACCAGAAACAGTGAATTTTTACCTTAGTGAATGACCCTTCCCCAGTCCAAAATAATCTAGCTTGTAAATCTTATTAAAAGTCAATGTCTTCAATCTCTTTACTAGTAATTGGTTTGTAGAGATCTTCTATTCAGTCTTTGTTCAGTGTAGGTAATTTGCATATTTATATGAATTTGTCCATTTTGTGTAGCTTATCTAATTTACTTGTGTACAGTTGTTCATAGCATCCTTTTATAGTCCTTTTTATTTCAACTGGGTCTTTAGAAATGTCCTCCTTTTCATTTCCAACTTTTGTTATTTCTATCCTCACTCTTCTTTTCTTTGTCAGTCTACTAAGAGTTTGTCAATTGTATTGATCTTTTCAAAGAACCAACTTTAGCTTTGTTTACCTCTAATCTAATTTTATTGTTGTTGTTCTCTATTTCAATTTATCTCTCATCTCATCATAGTTATTTAGTTCCTTCTGCTCACTTTGAGTTAGGTTTGCTCTTCTTTTTTCTTGATGTTCTAAGTTTGTGATTAGAACTCTGATTTGAAATCTTTCTTCTTTTTATTATATTTTTAAAATTTCATTGAATTATAACATACATACATACCCATACATGAAAAATAAGTGTATAGTAAAAGCTGTGACCTTACAAAACAAACATGCATATCCTTACATAGAGCTCCCATACATCACCCTACCACCAATACCTTTTATTTTTGTGAATGTTTGTTACAAACTATGAAAGAGTATCATGAAAATATTACTACTAGCTATAGCAAATATCTTATATTTGGTGTGTTCACTTTCTCCCAAGGAAGGGTGCTTATGGCCAATGCTTAGAAACCGGGAAGCCAGTAAAGGAGAAAATTGGAAAGATATAACTTCCAACCCTTGCAATGGAGGGTGTGCAGTGACTAAGTAAAGTAGAGAAATTCACCTATGTGTCTATGGAATGTTAAGTGGAAAAGATCTGGGCCCTTTATGGTGGGGGGGCGGTTAGTGTGCTACTACTTCTACCCTGCAAAGACATAAAAGGCTGCAGAAAGTATGGGTCCAGTGTAGCTTTTGCTATCTTGATGGCCACTTGAGGGTTGGTATGCAAAATATGGGGTATTAGAAGACAATGCAAGGTGCTCATCGTGAGAGAGTGAAACATTCCCTGCTTGGTCTAGGTCAGTGTGGAGAGTCATATACCTTTATGCTCTCACCAACACAGGACCTTCATGTGATTTGAAGGAATAAGGAGTCCCGGAGAGGTTCAATTATGCTTCCTTATACATTGGGGCCATATTTACAGCCAGAAGTGTAGATTGGCAGGAAGGAAATGATGGACTTAGCCAAAAGCTGGTGAGGAAGTGTCCAGTATGAGCACCAATGTTCCAGGAGATTGGACAAGGAGCTTCATAGAGGACAGTCCCTCTGTGAGTGGATTCCAGGGATTTTCCTTTTATCTGTGACAAAGGATCATTCAATACCATTGAAGACACCACCCAAAAATGGTCAGGATGAGAGAAGGACATAATGACAACCAGAAAAGTCATTGCTAGTTGCTTTTATACACCTCCTGAGAAATAAAGAGCAAAGAAAATGGCAGAATTGAGAGAAAGATTTATCAGGGTCTCTGACATGAGGAATTGATGTATGTTACCCTGACTGTGTCCCAGGGTGGCCAGGGTTTGCAATGTAATCCATGAGGTAAATCCTTTGCATTCTGAGTAAGCATTACTATCACCCTGGGGCCTCTAGTCAGTTCAAAATCAAATCTCTTTATTCAGCTATGAACAGAACTTGGACTATACTGGGATCTTCTTGTCTACATATATTTTCTATTACTGCTTCTCAAAGAAGCCTGTTAGAAATGCAAATTACCTCAGCCCACCCCTTGCATGTTGAAATAGAATTGCTGGAGGGAGACTCCCTGAATTTACATTGTAATGAACTCCTTAAGTGATTTCTAAGCATGCTTAGAGAAACACAGGGAACTGCAATTTAACTTCCAGTTCTCCAACTTCATTCCTTGCGGTCAGAAAGGAAACTAATGAAAGGACAGAGTTTTGGGATTATGACTGGAAAAGTTTCAAAGAGAGAAAAGAGTGAGATGAAGCATGGAAAAGAAAAATCAGGATATAAATGGGGCAGAAATGAGAGAAACTAAACTCAGAAATTGGATATCCTATGCCTCTGTATTTGGAGTTGTTGTTAATTTTAAAATGTCAAGAACATAGTTTGTGTTTTGAGTGAAGGTCTCACAGGTGCCTTGTCCGTTATTCCAAAGGAAGAGATTGTGAGCAGAGAAATAAAGAGGGAAGGTCATGATGGAAGTGTGTAATTGGTACATAATTGAGCCAAAGATGGCCCCTGTGTTTTTACTGTGTGTTGTCCACTTCTTCACCGCACCCTGGGTCAATTAAGTCACCCCAAAAGACCACCCTCATGTGAAATTCAAATCCTTACAGGTCCAACTGGTTTAAAAATAGCCAAAATAAGTGTTTCTTATCCACTTAGGGATGATGTTTTGCATATCCTGCAAAACTGTTCCCAGTATCTGCTAGCCACAGAAAATGTAAAATTCTGTTGTTATAAGTTCTATGCCTAGGAAATCTCTGACCAAGAATCACCATGCTGATCCTGAGACAACACTTTGAGTGCTAAAGCTCTCCTCCCATTGCCCTCTTCCCCTTCTGATGATCCCTTGCAGCATCTGGAAGGTCAGTGTTAAGAAGAATACCCCCCCTCCCTGGCAGCCTGTTCAAGTGCCACCAAATAAATTTTGTGTGTTAGTGCCATCTGATAGTCAAATATCTTAATTGGCTCTGAAAATCTCAAAGCTGAATGCACCACAGTTGTGAATTCAGGATTATCATTGATCTGCAATACAGGGCTGTGCATCTGAGGTCCAATTCAAAAAGAAAACCAGAACTCATAAAAAGGCCCTGTCAAATTTTTATAACATTTTTTTCCCTAAAAACACACATAGATAAGTAGAAAATTAGGGAATGGAAGGTATTTGGTAATGGAAAATTTGGCAGAAGACACTGTAATGATTCAGGGCAAAAGCATTAAAGTGAAACAAAGCTGATTTTTAATCCCTCTCCCCCTTCTTCTTATATCATGTGTAACTTTGGAAGAAATGGCATTTATACAGTAATTTAAATGACAAAATAAATATGTGGACTAATTTATAATTCACATATTCTTGGAACCCAAAATTTTAACACCTGGCATATATTCCACACATACAAACCAAAATTACACATGTTGAGGATGATTATTGCTAAAACACAGAAGTAGGAAATGTGTAACAATATGAGGTTAGAAATAAGTTCAAATCCCCAAATGATATGTGTACATTGATAAATGAAATTTCATTACATAGACACACAATGTTAAGAGAACAAAAGCTATCCCAAGAGACTTAACCCAGCCAGCTTGGGGTAAGAAAGAGAGTAGCCATGACCCAGAGTCTTCTGAGTATGGGGCTATCATCTACTGGGGCCCTGGTATCTCAATTGTGGAATTCCAGGCCTGCTGTTTACAGTAAGGAAAATACTGCTCCATCCACTCTGTCTTGGACCAGGAGACACCGAGTATATGACATTCATAAACCATCAGCAAATGCCTTTTTATGCTCTTCTTGTCTTTTAGGCTGTTCTAAAGCTAAGAGAAAACTAGGTGGGGACATAAATCTTGAGTAGAAAATTTCTTGAGAAGGCAAATCCTGATGATATTAACCTAAAATTTCAACAATCTTGGACCCAATTATCCAAAGTTAAACTCTATTGGTGATAGATTAGATTACAGAGTTAAAATAAAAAGTATTAGTGGATCTGGGGAAAGAAAGCTATTTTGAGTGTATTCCTATAGCTAGTGTGGGGCACAGAGGAAAACCTAGGTCTCCAAGCCAGCTAATGCTTAGGGGATGCATAAAGTTATATTTGAGATGTGGCCAAGGACCCAGCAGGGATAGTTGCCCTATTCTTAATTTGGACAGTCACTGTCCTAGTTTTGTCTTTTACTGTCGAATTGCTATATTTAAAGGTCCTCAGAATGTGTGTGCAAGTGTGTAACATCAAGAAGCTAAGGTCTCAGGCTCCAGAAGCAGACTGGGTTAAAGAGCAATTACATAGCTTTCTTCATGTTTGACCCTCAACAATTATATAGACTTCAATTTGTCATCTCTTTAATGGAAACCAAATTAACTCTCATTTCACAAGTTTCTTTTTATGAGTACATTTGATAATAGATGTTAATGCTTAGATAATAATGCTTATTTCCACTATTATTGAAATTTTCTTGGATGGAAACATAGCCTTAATAAGAACAATATAAAATGGATCCTTTCTGGAGCATTCATTCTGTATGTGGATTTTTTACCTTCTTATCTCATGCTCATTGCATTGAATACATACTTCTTTATCTGTATCAAACATCCCATTGACAAAAGCATCAGTAGATAAAAACATAAACTTCCATGATCAGGTATTTATCTTTAATCTAATAAAATCTGATTAATTCTAACATTTAGTAATGTTGGTATCCTCCTGTGGGTTGGGTGCGGTGATGGCAGCCACAAACCCAATGATGCAGAACTGGCTGTAGCATTCCCAGGCTTTCATTCTAGGGAGAGAGCAAAGACAGTTGAGAGGCCATCAGGATGCAGCCACCTCCATGAATCCTGTGGTAGTTGAATTGATGTCCAGAAAGAAAGGCTCTGAATGTGATGGCTACCATTAGAGACAAATTTTATTTGTTGTTTTGCTTTGTGCTTTATTTTTCTTGAGCTAAGGGGAAAACACAATACTAGAAAAATAATGAAGCCAAAAAAAGAAGAAAATGTCAAAATAGAATGTAAAACAAAAGTTTAAAAACACTGGTTAGATGAAAAGTTTATGGGAGAAACATGGCAACATGACAGCTGGGTGGAGGACTGGGATAAAAGCTAAAAAGGATAGAAATGCTCTATGTGAGTTGTTAGAAGGGTGGGGCAGATGCAGAATTCTTTGAGCTCAAAGTGGCAAGTGAATTCCAAAGGAGAGGTGAGCAGAAGTTAGCCTTCTGTTGTAGGTACATGAGAAATAAGTCTCTATTGAAAACCAGTAATAGGTCTGTCTGCAGATGATCAGCACCAGTCATCACCAAGGTACAGAGAAAAGACAGATAATAAACCATGCAGGCCCAAACCAAAGAAGCATCATCAGTCTCACTACTTGAGTGTACTAGTTTGAAGCATTTTCCTAATCAATTATCTAATCCTGTATATTCTGAAAGAATTGTGCTTCAGTATATTTATACTAGATATATGCTGAATTTGGCTTTGGGAGCTCAAAGAGGTTTTGTGTATTTGTGTCTGTGTGTACATTTTTCTCACACAGATAATATAAATATACAATTTTGTACATTCATATTTTTAATCAGTTTTATTGATACATATTAATAAAGAATACAATCCATCCAAAGTATGTAATCACTTCTTCTGTGCTTGTTTCTTGTTCCTCAACATTATCATCTGTGAGATTTGTCCCTGTTGTTGCAAGCAGCAGCAGTTCACTGGTTTTCATTGTTGTACAGTATTTGAAAACTCTGGTATGAATATACTAAAATGCATCCATCCATACTAATGCCAATGGACATTTGGATTCTTTCCAGTTTTGAGCTATTATGATAGTGCTGCTGTGACTATTATTGTACATGCTTTTTGGTATGCACGTGTGTGATGTGTACTTTCCTCTTGGGTATTTACCTAGCAGTAGAGTTGCTGGGCCCTACTGTTTACATGTATTCATTTTTAACAGAAACTGCCAAGTGGTTTTCCAAAGTGGTTGTACCATTTTACATCCTCCTCCCGTCCCCATCCCTGAGTATCAGAGTTACTCTGCTCCACATCCTTGGCCAATACTTGGTGTTGTCTGCCTTTTTATTTTAGCCATTCTGGCAGGGATGGGCTTTCCCTTTTTCAAGTTAAATTTACTGTGCTAAGTTCTTTATATGCATCTTCTCTCTTTACCTACACATCAAACCCAGGAGGAAATTATTGCCATTAGCCCTGTTTTAAAAATGAGAAAACTGAACTTGAAGAAGTTAAGGAACTTCCTTAAGGCCCTGTTGTGAGGGCTAGGTCAGGGCCACCAGGCTTCAGTGGCCCCAGTTGCTGTTGTCTGGGGCCCAGACTTCTAGGCTTGGGAGTCCCAGAAGACAAATCATTGGAAGATGGTGAGGCACAAGCAGCAATGGGGATCCTATGAGAGGTGCAGTGTGGCCCCAAGGCAGAATGGGTGGGCCAGGAGGAGACACTAACACTGGATTGAACTGGATCTTTGGACAAATAGCTCCTGTCTCTGACAGTCTTTGTGAGGCTTTAATGTGCTTCAATTAGATAAAGAAGCTGGCACCTCACAGAGAGTTGGTGTTCAGTGAAGGTTTGTTGATGGAATTAGTAAAGTTTATAGGAGCAGGAGAACTTCACATAGTTATGATCCTTTCTGGAGCCAGAGGGATGGACAAAATGGCATCTCCTGGTCCCTTTCATTCTGCATCTCTGAGTGGGTTAGAGGAGGGCTACAGTAAAGGACCAACCTCACCCACCAAGGCAGAGAAGACCCCCTGTTCCCCAGCAAAGGGGTTGTGAGAGCAACTCCTTTCCATGTGAGAGGAAATAATAGCACAGGACATCTGCTCCCAACCCCTGTCATCCCTCCCCATCTCCACCCTGAGCCCTGGACCCAGCACAGGGACTGGAGTGTAAGAGAGGCAACTACTGGATGAAGGCCCAGGTGGGGGTGGATATAGAGCATGTTTGCATTTGAAGACAGTTCCAAAACAGCTAAGTAATTTATGTTAGAGATCTGGATAGAGGATTTCCCAGGGGGGCAGTGATTAAAAGGGGGACCTGGAGGACACTGGGGTACCTTTTTTGTATGTGTTCTGTATCTTTATTTGAGACCTGATTACACAGGTGTGCTTGTTCATTTTGTGAAAATCCAGTAACCTGTACAGTTCTGGTTTATGCCCTCTTGTGTAAATGTTATAGTTCAATAAAAAGTTTACATTAACATAAAAAAGACATTAATTGAGCCACATGTATCCTATAGATAAATCTTAAAACATTTTGGGTAAAGGGAATGTTGTTAAAAGATGTTTTGGTATTTTTTTTTTGTTCAAAGATTTTTTGTACTATGATTTGTAGGCATTTAAAAAGTGTCTGATACCATGTATTGTTTAAGCATTCATCCTATTCAGTACAAATAAAAGGCATGAAGGGGAATGATAAACAGCAAAGTCAAAACAGAGTTTACCTCTGAGAGGGAGAGAGGGAAATGAAACATGCAGGTTTGCTTCAATTGTTTTTATACTTTTATTTCATAAGCTGGGTGGCACTGAATTTCTCAGATTATCTGACATATTTCATAATTACAAATAATGCCTCAGCATTAAAAAAAAAGTCAAAGCATGGACTGGGGAGATTGTGTCTTACTTATCTTTGTCTTTTCAGCACCAACCCAGGGCCTGGCACTCAACAAATGTTTGGTGAGTGAAAGATCATTGGGCTAGTATTGCATTGGAGCCAGAGTTCAATGCCAGGTCTTCTCATTCCAAATCCAAGTCCAGGGAGCTCCCAGCAGCCACAGGGTTCCCTACTTCCTCACAGGTTGGGGTAGGGAGAAGGGCAGCAAATTTTTTGAGGGGAGGACCAGCCCTGACTCAGCACCCTCTTTATCAAAACTGAATTACAGAATTACTCAATTACAGGGCACAGAGATGGAACAAAATGTCTTCATTCATTGGAACCCTGCAAATTCAGAATCTAGTGGCTCAGTTTCTATGAGTCAAATTACCAGAATCATTTGATATCTTGCCCTTTATCTAAAACATCTTGCTTTAAATTTTATCCATAGGATACCCATAGATCAATTGATTTGTCTTTTTTATATTTATGTTCATGTCCTCTCCATGGGGCAAAAAGGGGCCTCTATACCAAAATCTGTCAAAACAGGATGGTGGCATATATTTGACTGGCATAAGAGAACAAATAACCTTCAGTATTTTGATTCTTTGCATGCAAAGAGAAAAGCAAAATAAAAAAACCCCCAAGAAACAAAAAAATAGGATACAGTCAGTGTTGTTTGGTATAATAACATAGTTGTACATTCTTCATGTCAATCATTATCAGAGGATTTTCATTATTCCAATAATAATAGCTATAAACAACAAAAAAGAGACAAATAAAAACCCTCTGCCCCTTAATAATCACCCTTCAATCTCTCTATGCTTCTCCTGCCCTACATAGCTATTTCATTTCTGTATTATTTAGTTTATTTTGTACATTCATATTTTGATTAAACATATCTTGCTATGTGTTGGACACATTTCCATATGGTTTTCTTTTTCTTTTACATTTTTTCTATGAACATTTCCAATATAAACATAGAGGACCCACTCAGATTTTAAAGGAGACACATAATCTGAAGTGCCCATTGAAATTTGGTTTACATTTGATATTGTACGTAGTCAATAAGTATTCATATTCTGATTTGAATCATTATTGTTTCCTATAAGTAGACTAATTTGAAAAAGGGTCATTTCCTCTAAAGAAATATAGAGTATTCTCATTAACAATAACTCTACTTCTAGGAACTTATGCTGTAGTAGAATCCTTTAATTTTGGAAAGAATGACACATCCATAAATTGGACTACCAGGCTGCTTTTAAAAGAATGGAGTATTTTTTTAAATAAAGTAAGAGCAAAATAGGTCCAAAATAGTGTATGCTTGGTTTGTAGAGAAAGTAGTGACCCAGGTGGCTATAACACACAGAGGTGTAGTGTTTCCCAGTGGGGTGCCACATGAAGAAGCCAAACACTTGCTGAGTAGTCCCTCTTCCCAACATTCCTCTCACTCTAAAGAGTGAAAACCATGGCACTAATTCCATTCAACTCCCCTAGATGGTGAGTTGGATGGCAACCACTTACTCAAAATGAAAGTTTTGAAGACAGAAAATTAAAACAGAGGCAGCAGTAATTTATTTCTTTCTCATGAGGAAGGGCACACATCCAGGCTAATGGAAGCAGGGTAAGTGTACATAGTTATGCAGGAACAAAGAATATATAGGTACCCTGATGCAATACTCTATTTTCCTCCCTCCTTTACCTCACCCATTTTCCCACTGGCTGGTGACTATGGACTTACAATCTTAAGAACAAAACTAACCCAATCATGAAGCGATGCAAGGCTTTCTTGCCTTTTCAGGGAAAGTGTGAGGGTGCATCCCCAATATCTAGGTTCATTCCCTTTTACTGATGTGGATTTTGGGGAAATGACATACATGTAGTAATGTGAAACTTAACTTGTTATGATTGAAACTTGAATAAGAATGTGGGAGTGTTAGATAAGTGGGAACAGGACATTCAGTTTGAGAAGAGACCATCTTCTGTTTCATATCTCTCAATTCCTCCTCTTTTCTTTAGAGTTTATTGGGCTCTTCTCACACCATTCATTATATGTGGATTCAGCCATTTTTCTAGATTTAGATAATTTTTTGTTGGGGTCATTTGGAATTTAATAGGTGCTTGTTTAAATAACATCATGGGTCTGAGTTGCCCATTTTTTTCCATGGTGATTACATACATATTCTGTACAGTTTGTTGAATTAGGGAAATAAAGCAAGGGACTAAGCAGGTTAATATAATAAGTATACCAAAAATTCTGACTAACATCATTATAATTTGAGATGAAGACCTAGAAAAGAGAGAATCAAACTAGCTGGTCCACAAGATGGTGTCTACTCCAGAATTTTTGGTTAATTCTTCAGATAAGGCTGTGAGACCTCACAGGGCCTGGGTAACTGACCCATCTGAGGCAGTATTATTTGGGATAAAAGTACAGCAACTTTCTCCCATCATTACACAGACACTCCCCTTTTTCTGCTAGCATCATAACTAGGTATCATTCCCCTTTCTTCCCAAATCTTTCCAAACACGTGTGCTACTCCCCAGGTATACCGAGAGTCAGTATAAATGTTTCCCTTTTGTCCCTTTAATAATTTTAGAGCCTGATTTAGGGCCTATAGCTCACAATTTGGGCCAAGCAAGGACTTGGCAGTTGAACTTTTTCTACTATAGCTGACTTTTTCTCATCTATTATTGCATATCTATTTTTCCTCTTTCCTTCTGCCATTTGGGAGGACCCATCAATAAACAAGTTGGTTCCTAAGGGCAGAGGGGTTTCTTGTAACTCTTATCTTACTTTAGTTTGATAGTCAATTTCCATGTAGTCATGTTCCTCTTCCTCAAAAATTTCCTCTCCTGCTCCCCACAAGAACATAGCAGGATTTAAACTCCAGTCCATGGTGATTACCAAATCATCTTTTTCTAACAGGATTGTTTCATATTTCAAAATTTGAGAGTCAGTCAGCCACCTGCTGGCCCTTTGGCTTAGGATGGTATGGACTTGATGAAGAAAGCTCACAATGAACCCCCCTCCAAAGGTTAACTTCCTGCTTTCTTCAACTAATATTGCAGTGGCCGCTACAGCCTGAATACAGATTGGCCAGACTCTGGCTACGGGGTCCAAAACTTTGGATAGGAAGGCTAAATGTCTTTTTAGCCCTCCCTAAGTCTGGGATAATACCCCTAAGGCCACTTCTTGAGCCACATTAGCAAACAAGTGAAAGAGTTTAGTTAGGGAGGGGAGAGCTAATACCAGGGATTGAAATACTCTTTTTAGTAGGTGGAATTTTTCCTCTCCTTTTTGATCCCAATCCACCTGTCAAGAGCTTCTTCTAGGAGGTGGGAATACAATGGCTTAGTAAGATTGGCATAAGAGTTAATCCGTAATCAACAATACCCTACGAGTCCTAAGAACTGTCTTACTTCCCTCTTTGTTCTGGGTAACCCCAGTTGTAGAATGGGTGAGACTCGGTTGGGGTCCAGTTGTCTTTTTCCTTCACTAATTAGACGACCTAAATATTTTACCTCTCTTTCCACAAATTGTAATTTGCTTTTTGATACCTGTAGCCCTTGCTTCCCCAGGAAGTTTAAAAGCTCTATGGAGGCCATGGCCACTGTTGGGCGCTTGTCTCCTGCTATCAATAGATCATCTACATATTGTAATAAGATGATCCTAGAAGAGAGCTGAAAGGATTCCAATACTTTTTCTAGTGTCTGTCCAAAGAGATTGGGAGCTTCTGTATACCCTTGAGGGAGGACACACCGTCTTAACTGTTGTTTTCTCCCTGTTTTGGGGTCCGCCCATTCAAAGGCAAACAGATCTTTGTTTTCTTTGTGGAGGGGGCATTCCCAAAAAGCATCTTTCAAATCAATCACACTGAATGAGGAACAATTGTGAGGTATCTTACTCATTAAAGTGTAAGGGTCAGGGGCTATAAAATATGAGGGTAGGACAATTTTATTGATCTTTCCTAGGTCCTGGACCAATCTGTATGTCTCATCACTTTTTCGTATGGGAAAGATGGGAGTGTTGTATGGAGATTGGCATGGTTCCAAGAGATCACCCAGGAGTGCTAATATAACTGGCTGGAGGCCTTTTCTACCCTCAAGAGGTATTGGATATTGCTTTACTCTAACTATCTGTCCTTGTTCCCTCAGCTTGACCCTTAGGGGGGTATGTCTACTTTCCCTTATTTTGGGTCCCAGCCTAGACTTGTGGGTCAATGTTACTCTCTTCTTCCTCTTTCATAATACATCATCAGCAGGGTAGGGTTAGAACAATCTTTCTTCCTTCAACCATTTGATTTAGGCCTGATTTTGTGATCATGTCTCTACCCAATAAGTAATCCTAGCTTCAGGGATGAAAAGAAATTGTCTCAAGTAGGTTTCTTGATTATATTCAATTTGTAATGGTTTTATAAATGGAAAAACAATATTTTCTCCTTTTACCCTTGAGACTAGGAGTTTCTTCTCACTTGGTTGGCCCCTTGAGGTAAGGTAATAAGGGAGGATCTGGCTGCACCCATGTCAATTAGGAAGGTAATGTTATCCTTTTTATCCCACACCTTTAGATTTATCAAGAGTTCTGGGTGGGGGTCTATGTTGAACCCCTGACTTTCTCAATCTTCCAATTCCATTAGAGAGAAGACCTTTTGCTCTTTTCGCCTTTCTGGGCAGTCCCTCTTCATATGATTTTTTTTTTTCCTGAAGCCATAGCAAGTTAGCAGGAGGCACGGGACATTTCCTTTTTGGTCTGGGGATCAGATTTGATTGCCATGTCCCTGAAAGGGAATTCTTTTGCTTCTTCCAGCATTAGGTCTCTGTAAGGCATTAGTCATTTGTATAGTTTGTAACATTAACTTGGTCTGTTCTTCCTGCTGCTGTTTTAAAGCCTGCATCATAACCTTAGTTTGTTCTTTCCTCTCTTCTTCATTCCTTCTTACATAAACTTGTTGGGCTGCAGATAATAAATCAAGTAGCTTATTTGTCCATCCCTCTATCTTTTGTAATTTTTTATTGATAGCAGGCCATGAATTAGTTATAAAATACACTTTAAGTAAGTTCTGGGCCACCAAGTCATTTATTTCTAGGCCTGAATATTTTCTCATCAAATCTTTTAGATTATTTAAGAAAGCTGTGGGGTTTCCTCTTTTTCTTGTCTTGCTTCTGAAGCTTTATTTAAATTCTGACTTTTGGGGACAGCATTCCTAATCCCCTGGACAATTATACTTCTTAGATATCTCATGATATCCCTATGGGCCGCATTATTATGAATCCAGTTAGGGTCCTGGAGGGGGAACTTTTGTTCTCCTCTGGGTCCCCCTTGGGTTACTGGGTAATTATCATTCCAGGCCTTCAGAGCCACTCTTCTAATTTGTCCCTGTTCTTCTCCAGAGAAGAGATGATCTAAAATGGACATTAATTTGGTCCAAGTGTAAACATTTGGGCTGAGAAATTGATTAAATTGGTCAGCTAAGCCTGAAGGGTCTTCTAATAGATTTTTCATTTCCTTTTTAAAACTTCTTATTTCAGTATTACTTAAAGGAGCATTCACAAACCCAATTTCCCCTTGCCCTAGGGGAACTTCTCTAAGAGGGCATTTTTTAACTGGCCCTTCTAGAGGAAATTTTTCTTGATTTTTAACTAGTTGTCCTAGTTCTCTTCTATAGGGACTGTGGGGTGCAGGATAAGGAGTTGGGTCCTCCATCTCAATTAAATTCTGAGATGAAGGTGCTGAAGGGTGGAGAGGGGTGGGGGTGGGAGGTGGGACAGGAGGGGACACATAGGGAGAGGGTATGAGATTGCGGTCCCATGAGTCCCCCTTTTCTTCTTTCTCATCCTGTTGTTCTTTGCTTTCTCTGTTCCTGTCATCGGCTGACAGAATGTACTGTCTTGAGTCCAGAAGCCAGAGGGCAGCATAAGAACATTGTTGTTCAATCAGGGTTGTTTCCCATTTACATACAAATTTAGGGCTTGGCAGACCCAGTCTTCCCTGGAGCCAAATTTTGGCCAGTGAACAGCTTCAGACTTAAGAGGAATTCCAGCCCAGATTAAACAACAATATTTTATCATAGCTTTTTTGCTTTTTCCTTTATATTTTGGAAGATCATCTCAGTTTTCTAATCTTGTCCCCAATGGACTGTCCTCAGGCACCTCTGGTAAAGTTTCTTGCTAGCTGTTCTTAGAATTTATTTTCCCATTTTCCCTGAGATTTCAAAGGAGTTACTGGCCTTTAGTCCCTACTTTCCACCCTGTATGTTGCCGGAGATTTCTTATATTCTTATTCTCCAGATACTCAATCTCACTGACTCAACAAGATCTTTCAGAAATAAGTCCCCTCTCTTCAAGTCACCCAGGCCTCAGACACAAAGTCTTTTACTTGGGTCTGTGCACAGACTAATGTGACTTCTCTTATCTCAGTTTTTGTGGTCCGGACCTTTTCCCTGCATGTCTGTTTCAATCTCTGCTTCCTTTGGGTCTGGGGATTGGTAGAGACCTCTGATTTTTCCTATGCCAAGGGCCACCATAAAACTTCAGCAGGATGCTCTACCAGTCAGAGAAGGGGTTTCAGGGTTTCTCCTCATCCCCCTGATCCTGGATGAGCCCCCAATTGACTGGGATGATGACCACTTACTCAAAATGAAAATTTTGAAGACAAAAAATTAAAACAGAGGCAGCAGTAATTTATTTCTTTCTCATGAGAAAGGACACATGCCCAGGCTAATGGAAGTGGGGTATGTGCATGTGGTTAGTGCAGGAACAAAGATTATATAAGTACCCTGATGCAATACCCTATTTTCCTCCCTCCCTTACCTCACCCATTTCCCCATTGGCTGGTTACTATGGACTTACAATCTTAAGCATGAAAACTAACCCAATCATGAAGTGACACAAGGCTTTCCTTTTCAGGGAAAGTGTGAGGGTACATCCCCAGTATCCAGGTTCATTCCCTTTTACAGATGTGGATTTTGGGGAAATGAAATTCCTTTTAGGAATGTGAAACTTAACTTGTTATGATTGAAACTCGATTAAGAATGTGGGAGGGTTGGATAAGTGGAAACAGGACATTCAGTTTGAGAAGAGACCAATTTTTGTTTCATTTCTCTCAATGGGAACTGCTGACAAAGGCAAGAGATGATTTATTAGGGAATCACTATTTACACAATCCAAAATTAAACTGATATTCTTAAGTAAAAACTGCTGGTCTCCAGCATCTGAATTCTCTATTCAATCCTGGAAAAGATTGTGTGTCATGAAGTAAAATAAAGAGTTCAGGTGATGAAGGGATCATTTACTCCAACACAGTTAGGAAGAAAAAGTGACAACATCCCTGCAAACATAATTGGGGGCTCTATGTTACCAATGCCTTGTCTATTGTTGCCTGGCTTAGTCATGTTTCCCTTTGAGTGACCACCCCAGTTAGTTCTGACCTGGGCATAACCACAACTGGCAGGGCTTGTACCTCCATACAGTTAGGATAAGAGCCAGCCCTAGCTTTTCTGAATGACCACTGATGCTCTTTCCAAATGGCCCCTGCCTCTTCTCCATAAGGTCCCTTGTCCTTTCACACTGCATAATTTAATAGCAAATCCTGCATCTCCAAATGGCTTGGATGATAAGAAGCTGTCCATGCCATTTCTACTTTTCATTCTGTGTAGTTTGAAACTTCCAATTCCAAATATCCATAGGAAAGCCCTAATGCCTTCCCCTTCCCCTCTGGGTCATAATAAAGACAAAAGCCTGAGACTAAAATGTGCTTCCCCCTTCTCTGCTGCCTCCTCCATGAACCCTCACAGAAGCCTAAATTTGGAAAGTCTTCATTCTCCCTAGTCTGGTCCCAAACCATACCCAACTCAGATTGCATTAATGCCACTGCAGAGGAGTATATTATGTGCTCTTCTCATCATATGGTGTGTGTGTTTTTTAAGGGCAGGGAGAAAAAAAATATCTAGCATTTATACATTCAAACATATAAGTTCTGAATTTACATTCAGATTTGCATTTGGAGAATACGGACAGAAGCTTATAGCAATGTCAACATGTGGAAAATGTAAGAATAAGAAAAAATATTTATTTTCTGAGTGGATGTTTGAGCCAGGAGCTGTGCCAAGCAATTCATATTCATAATAAAAAACTGAGGCTCAGAGAGTTGCCTAAGTGATTGCATAGGAAGTAAAAAAGGGAGAAATGAATAAAATACCCAAATATGTTTAATGTTTACATTCTTGCTTTGTGTCACCACAGTGTCTTCTGCCAAGTAAACATTTGTCAAATTCCTTAAATCTCCATTCCCTCATTTTTTCCTGACCATCAGTGTTTCAGTATAAAAATGCTATAAAGTTATTATAGGGGTTTTCCTTGACTTTAAAATTGGCCATTGAAAGCATAACATTGGCTAATAGAGTCATCATAATCCTAAGTTAAGGACTGAATTTTCTAATTGGTTCATACATTTCTATTTTACTTTTTTTATTATAATACTGCATTAAGCACTTACAAGCCTGCCATGCCAAAGAAAAAATTAGGACCTTGACAAAAGCTAATATTCAGCTATTACAATTTCAGAGACATATGGAGTTTAGTTCCTGTTGTTCAATTTCTTTTATTTCATCCCCCTTTATATCCTAAGTATTTTTCTTCTCTCTACTTCATACTGTTCTCACAGAATCCTTCTAAGTTATATTGCCAAATATTTCTGTTCCTGAATCATTTCCTCTCTGATATCCTTTTTACCTTATAATGTCTTTGCAATTTCTTGTTCATAGGATTATAGTTTAGCTGTCTTCTGATTTCTTACTTATAGATCATTCATTTCTTACTTGTAGATCACCCATTTTTACTATGCCTGCAATTCTTCCATTGCTTTCCACAACCCAATTCCACTGGAACTCAATCTTTTCAGCCCTATATCTTACATGGGAGATGAAAGCTCAGTCCCCTGGGTGACTAGAATCCTAGCCAAGCTGCTCCTGACCATTCTTCTGCAATGGTGGAAAGGTAACTCTGACTCTTTAAAGGCTAAACTACTGCATAGCCTTGTCATTAGAGAAAACTAAGGAAGAGAGGGAAAGAAAGAAAAGCAGACTTTGAGATTTCTACACAGGAATATGTCTAATAAGATAAGAAGCCCACTCCATATGCAAACTGACAAAACCACTTCAACTCCTCTTTCACCCATCTACTGTCATTCTCTGGTAGGTATAATTGACATTTAATCAGTCTAATAAAAAGTGGTAGGCACAGTCTATGCTCCATATTCCAACCCCAAAGCAACTCCACATTGAAATTAAGACCATTCATTGAGTGAGAGAAAAAATATCCTGATAGACTAAATTAATGCCATCTAGTTTCTTGTTTTTGGTTTCTAATATATAGGTGACAAAACGTTTGAAAGTCCAAAGTATGGTGGCTACTGCATGCTTTTTCTATGTCTCTAGGACCAGCTGGAGCTGTAACTATCAGCCTGTGTACATTTTGCCCCTGGGACAGCTGCAGGAAATACTAAGTCTCAGATACTGCAGGCCCTGAGATGGGCAGTGGCTGGCAATGTATAACCTCACTGGGCCAAGTGACAGAACCCATGAGCCTTCAGTTTTGCTGGATCTTGAAGGACAATTTGGGCAGATTATGCACTGGGAAGGCTGTAGCAGAGAAGAAATCTGTAGCTGCCTGAACTTGTCTGACAAAGATCCTATGCCCTGGAACCACAGAGTTGACAACTCTGAGTTGTCAACTCAGAGGGCACAGAGGACTAGAATTCTTCTCTTGCCCCTATTAACTGGGGTTCTGCCCCACCCCTTTGCTAATGTAACCTTCAGACCATTCAAGGAATATTTGGTGGTATTTGCCCCTGCCAGACCTTTTCACCTAGATGGCTGCACACAGTTTCAAGGCAAACTGAAACTGTCCCAGTTGATCCTTCTCACTCCAGTAAACTCCACACTTTGTCAAAGGCTGCTTGAGTTTTGCTTTCTGCTCTGACCTGGATCCCTGCTACCCTTCCAGCTCCTGGCCCATCCATATACCTTCACAATCCTGACTCCACAACCTCAATTCAATTCCCACAGGTGAATAAGAATTTCATTATTCTCATAAGGAAAACAGCTTTAATCATTGTACACTAGAGGGGAACCATGACAATCTTAGTAGATTACAGAAAAGTTCCTTAGCATATTGGTGATTGCATGAAGTCATTTGTTAATTTGAAAACATTTAAGTAATTCAAGAGAAGAACAAAATAAGAACACTCTCCATTGCACAGAGCTCAAGGTGCCTAGGCATGCAGTGCACAGTCCAAGAGGAATAGTCCACTGGGGCACTATGAGAGCCCTCACAGCATTGTCTCAGGCTCCTTTCCAGGTGTTGGTCAAAGGGTGGAATGCTGTGGGTATTATTTTCCTTTCTGAATTTCTCCCTGATTTAAGCCTTGGTTTTCAGCAGCTTTCAGAGGCAGCCTGGACTCCAGGGGTGCTCTGGATACACTCTCACCCAACTCCCGGGGCATCAACCTCTCCTGGTTGCTTTGGGCCCCATAGGACCTCACTCTCTGTACTGTCCACCTCTTCCAGAGGTGACCGTAGCTCCTTTGCAGTGGCAGGAATTGCCTCCTGGACAGGCAGATCTTGACAGCATTTTGGGCCCCTCTGCACTTCAGGAACATGCCCATATGTGGGGAAAGCTTGGGGCTGCTGCCCACTTGCATGGTAGATTGCATTGGAGAAAGACTTGGGGACTTCACTGCAGTGATGGCAGAGTGCTTTGAAGTTATCCATTGCCCAAGCCCAGACCAGTTCTTGGCTCAGACATGGTGGCATGTGGGGCTCTGGACTTGCCCATCCCAAAGGCACCTCTTCCAAGGTGGACAGTGAGAGCTCCATAGCTTCAGCACCCCAAACTTGCCAAGCAATGTAGCTGGTCTGGGAAAGGGGCAAGTGATTCAGTTGGGTACTAACTCTGGGTTTTTATAGTGTCCTGCCTAGTCTACATAGATGTAGATGGAAGCCAAAGTCCAGAGAATATGTGGGGATTGACACTCATTTGCCTTGCAAATTGCTTCAGAGCATGATAGGACTAAGATGAAAATTGTGTCATTCTGGATGGCTCTATTTAAAGTCAGGATTGTGATGACTGAATCAGGCAGTGGCCTGGGGAATGGAAGGATGTCCATGGTGGGCTGGAGGTGGGGTCCAGTTAGTAAGCATTTCCAGGCACTATAGACAGTCTCTTCATGTGTCAGCCACTGGGCATTAATGATTTTGTGTCTAATTCTCAAAAAAGCCTTCAGCTGGTGCTAACAACTGAAATATTGGACTGGGAACTACATCTAACAAGATTGCTTTTCCACATAATTCAGCCATGATATCAGAATTTTGCCTAAAGATGCACTAATGAAAAATAAACAAAAATGTAGGCTTGAGAAGTGCTCTGGGACTCTTGAATGCAGAATTTTGTAATGAGAAGCATGTAAGGATTTGAAAGTTCCTTTCAATAAACTAGAACTTGTAATTATTTATGAAATAAAAGCTGTGACTTAAAATTCTCTTTTGTTGATCACTTCCAACTTTCATATATCTTTAAATGTAATTATTAGGAGTAGTTTTAAACAGAAAATTACTTTGGATATTAACTGGAAAATGCACAAAGGTAGATGATGTGTCATAATTGTTATATAGTATTAACCAGTATATAAATAGCAACAATGAATGGAACATAAACAGCTAACTAGGGAGTAATTTCTGGTGGTGCATACATTTTTCCATTTAAAATGTCAATATCCATCTCCTAACTTAGAAGAAAAATAAGATTGCTCTGGCGTATTGGGGAACCTAGGGATGAAAAATCCCCACAACCTTGAGTCAGGCAGTGGGCCATTCCCTACATTAAAAATGTGTTGCCACCTTCTATCTCCAGAAGGATGCCTAAGAAGGTGGTGGCTGGGGCACCTGCTGATGGGGCTGGTGGTGCTGGGTGCCCTCACCCGTTGCCCCTTGGCCACTGCAGGCCATGGCTCCTGGAAGGACTCGAGTCTCCGTGCTCCACTTCCCTACACGTGGCCACGCCTGATCCCAATATCCCAGCTCCACACCTTCCACAGCATCCTCTACTCAGGACACCCACCCACTGCTCACTGACCCGCCGCCAGTGCAAGAGCACGAGGGATTCAGGCATCAGGGCTGCCTGGCCTCTGACCCAGATGCCACCGGTGCCAGGCCCTGAACTGCAGGTGCACTGTCATTGCTTGTGCCTGTGCTTGTGCCAGCTGCACAAGGCTGACCTGCTGGGGAGGAAGGCTGCCAGGCTGAGCTTTGCTACAACCACTAGCAGACATGGCATCTGAAATGGACCTGTGGTGTGACCCATCAGCAGAGGGCACAGAGTTTGAGATACAGAGCAAGAACCTTCAGCTCTGTTAAGGGCAAGAATCTGGACCACATGACATCAGGCCCTGCACAGGATGCAACGTTGACATCATCAAGACAAATGGTGGGAGCTATAATCACAAGACCTGTGCAGGATGAGACTGTGGACTTTGCTGCTTTGTCTGAAAGAGATTTTAGACTTACATTATCTCAGCCCCTCCAGCTGCACATTATGGGGCAATAAGCCATGTAGCCAGAAGAAAATTCTGAGCACATTGATTGGTCCTCTGGTGGGGATTTCCCTCATAGCTGGCATTGCCAGTTCTGCCATGGTCACTGGCATTCATGGTTGTGTTGGCCAGAAGATCCTCAGCAGGTGGGAGGGAAGAAAAACCTCCAGGCACAAGAGGACTTGTGCAGGAGGAGTGACTTTGTGAGGCATGGCCTCCCCAGTTATTGTTGCATATGTCCATATATTGCCATTAGTGTTGGTCTTGGCACCCTCATTATGCTGTCAAATGTCTATGAGGTCATGCCCAGTTTTCTCTGTCATGAAGAAGGCTGTGGAGTTGAGGAACATGGTGGTCCAATCACAGTGACAGAAGGCTGGTGCATGTGTAAGAGTCCCAGCATGGGGGAAAGAGCCTGAAGACCTGACTAGTGCAGTGATCACCAGTGGAAGCCCTACAGGGAAATCAGTATCCTACAGGCCCTTACAGAGAAATAGCCAGCTTTGTAGTCCTCTCAGTGGACATGCTGAGAGGGGGCATTCTGCCCATTGGCAAGGTGAAATAGAGCAGGTTAGAAGTCTAAGCCCATGTCCAAAAGGAAGTTTTCCAAAGACACAGCCAGTCTTTGAAATAAGTGACAATGCAAGAGCACATGTGATGGCCAGCTCCAAAATCAATTCCTACAACACACAGGACAGAGTGTGCAACAATAGGGGAACCCAAGTGGACATGGAAGCCAAATCAAGACACTATCAGCTAGGGAGTGGAAGAGCAGGGGGACTCCCACTATGTTTGTGCTCAAAGGGCAGAGATGAATAGGAAGGTAGTGGTGGTGGTGGCAGCAGTGAGGAGGAACCCCCTGCAAACACCTCTGGGCAGAAAAACTGCCTGGCCAGCAAACCCTGGGACATCAGCCTGGCCCAGCCTGAGAGCATCCGCAGTGACTTGCAGAGCTCTGATACACAGGTGATGCACCAGACATCTCCTCAGATGAATGTGGCTCCCCTGCTCCCATCCTACTGCCTGCCCCTCTATCCCCAGAGCCCAGGATGCACCCAGCCCAAGTGCCCATATGAACCTCCCTGCCCCAGCTGAGAGGCAGACTGTCTTGAAGCCAGAAGGTGCTGAAGCAAGAGTATGAAGTGGAATGAATGTTCTTGTTCTGAGAAACACACTTATTGTGATTGTATCATTTGGAATCATTTGTTTTCTGGGGGTAAGGGGTGAGTGCTACATATTTTATTGTAAAAAGTCTCTGGTCAGATTCTACTCAGGGAAATTCTGGGAAAATTGCAATTTCTTGCCAGACAAAACATGGAAAATTTTCCCTTAGTCCCACTCCCTGTTACCCACATTTTGGTTTTAATTTATTGGTTAACCTCTTGGTGGTGATCCATGAGGTGTATGAGAGTATACACATGTATGTGTGTATATTGTATGCACACTAACATATTACTGAAGGACACATTTTAATAAAGATTTCTGTCATAAATCAACTTGTCTCATTTGGATAGTCTTACAGAGCCAAGTGTTTGATGAAAACAGTATGCTATCTCTTTGAAAGTCTCTACAGCTGAGCTTTTCTAATTCTGGGGAAGAAAGATTGTATTCAAATCAGACTACCATGGAGCCATCTATGAAGTAAAGACTCCTTCCAGCATGACAGGAATCAAAACTAGGCTTGGCTTTGAAGCACATAGTCAGACTGAAGTATTATTAATGGGGTCAGCAGGATAGAGAAGCTAGACATTAAATGACACTTGTTTGCCCTCAAGAGCAGCAGTGCAGTTTTCCCTTTAAAACTTTAACTTTTTCTGCATTGCAGTCACTTATAGCCATGTGCTTCAGAGGAGTGGAGAAGGTGGTGGTTTAGGGTAAGTCTTAAGAGAAATCCCAATAGATGTTACAGCATTACCAATTGAGGAATAGAAGGATTTTTATTGGTGGGAGAAATGTACTAATTCCACATAATCATCAAACAAAAACCTAGATGTTTGCTGTGTTCTAAGGTATAAGCTCCCGGTTTCAAAAAGCTTTCTCAGTTTTCTCAGTTCAAAGAGTTTTCTCAGTTTCTTAGCATTCTCAAAAAGTTTCTCAGTCTAATTTAAGTAAAAGACAAAGGAATCTGATTGAAATTTAGAATGAAAGGAGAAATGACATGTCACCAAAATCTCTAAATATATTTAATTTTCTATGATCTTATAAATTTGTCAAAGCTGAGCCAAGTTAATATTAATTAGATTTCTTCCTTTGCCTAGAATGACATCTTTACAAATGAAAAGACATACATAGCATAGCAAGAAAATTAAGCAAAAGTTTCATGAGACCTGATGCAAGATTGCTAATCTGGCAATAACTTACTTTGTGACTGTGTGAGTCCATTACCCTCTCATGTCCCTAATTTCCCCAATTTCCAGACTATATTTAAGGTTTTCCATTGCCCATCTTCTTTATTACATTAGCCCTGGGCCCAGAGGAAAAACTGAAAACATCCTTTCCTTGAGGACAAGAATTCTTTCTGTTTCCTTCCACAGATGCACCTGTTGTCTTTCTGGCCTGTGTCTACAGTGAGGACAATGTGTCTGGACAACAACCAACTTGGAAGATGCTCGTCTGTTGAGTACTGCAGCTAGTTAGTGCTGACTGTGCCTGGGTGAGGAACTGCTGTTTGTGGACTTTGGGTCTTTGGAAGAAAGAGACCTAGAGGTTTTCCTTTTGTGTAAAAAGGAACCTGTTTATAAAGAGGTTGATAGCCTGGAGATCTCTGAAATGCAAATTAATTCAAACTTGCAGTTCTGAAGCCTCATTAAGGGAGAAATTAACTTGGATAAAAACAAAAAAAAATCTACAAGAGTTTGCAGCCAAACCTGTGCTCTTATTTAGGCTCCACTGCTTATTGTTGTAAGTTGTGACAACTTACTCTCTGAGTCTGTTCTCACTTAGCCAAAATGGGAATACTAGTTCTAAATTATGGGGTTGTCAAGATTAAGTGAGATGATATACTGAAGATATATTTGGCAAAGGCCCATGTTTTCTCTTCCTGAAGGAATAAGAAAAAAAAGTTTAAGGGAGATTCTGGATGCCATTTAAGAGAGGAAGCCTAGATCTCAAGAATAGAGGCTATGGAAAACTAAGCTTAGTGTAATACTTTGCAACAATCCTGTTGTATTGCTCAGGTGTTAGCAGATGAAAAGGTCAATTGGCACAAAATGAATAGTGCATTGGAAAATTTGGTTTTGGTTTAGAAAAGGGGAAAGTGAAATTTCCTTTGCACACAGCATTTGATGACTCTGGAAATTCCTACTGTGTTAAAGGTACATGATGCAGCAACGAGGAAAACACAAAAGTGTTGTCTCCATCAAATTTAAACTCTAGTGGGGAAGGACAATTAGATATCTTATCTGGATGAGGATAAGTGCACTCAAGAAAAGCAAGGAAAGAGAATAGAGATGGGGCTACTTTTGATAGGTGGTATAGCCCTCTTTGATGAAGGTATATTTTATCAGAGACATGAAAGAAGTGAAGAAGTGAACCATGTAGATATGTAGGGAAATATCATATGAAATAAGAAGAGACAATAAAGTAAAAGGACACTCAAGGGGAGCATCCTTGGCCTGTTTTAAAACAAAACAACCTAGAAGCTTGTATGGAAAAAAGTAGTGCAAAGAAGAGAATGGCAGATTAGGTTGAAGGGGTGGCTAAAGGCAATATTGTGTAGATAATAAAAACAACTCTGAAGACAAAGAAATTCCAGGTTCCTCTGAGACCAGATAAAGAGGTAATCTTGGAAGCCACACAGATCTCAAAGGGCCTGAGACTGAAGGGGAAGGAGGGCATGTCTGGCCACCAATCTTAGTGGGATGGGCCAATGGAAAAAAATATTATGCGTATTGTAAATGGAGATTCATTATTTGAAAAAAATGTGTTGCCAAGTTGATTTTGCCACAAAATATAGAGATATCTAGGTGATGAGGAGGTGAACAGTCATCACACTTTTTCACCATGCCTTAGAAAAACCAGAGTGCAAACACCCATTCCTGCATTCATGTGGCACTGACCTTTGGTGATCCATTTCTAAGTTTCCCCACTCTAAATTCCCACTCTATCTGGATTAAATAGTACTAAGGTAGAAATTCCTGCTGGAATTAACAAGTTGGACCCAGGATGGTAATCACAGCCTCTCTGCCTTTATCAGTTATATATATAGGGTGTCAATATTATTTAAAGGCAATGGTTTCATTTTTAAAAGATAACATTTAAAATAAGTGATCTCATCCTTTTTCCTTCCTTGTTAGGTGAAGAAACAGATGCATAGAGAGTTACAATAATTTTCCACAGACCTAGATGCTAAACATGCAGCAGAACCAGGTTTAGAGCTCAGTCTTCTTGCCTTGTTGTACTCATTTTAGAAAATTATATATATATCTCAGCAGATTAAATGATGTACCCCAGAAATAAAATCCTGCATTTAATCTTAATCCCATTGTAAACAGGACCTTTCAAAGATGATATTTTTTAATTAAGGTGTGGCCAACTGATTCAGGTTGTGTTTTAATCCTATTACTAGAGGACTTATAAAAGAGAACACTGTGGGGTGGAGTCCAAACGAGGAAGTCAGTGGAACACAGAAAAGAAAGGAGAGGACATCACCATATGTCAGGAAAGTCAAGGAATGCAAAGAATTTCACTGAGCCAGAATGCCACCAACCTGGAAGGAAGCAAGCCTTCAAGCCTCTGAAACCATGAGATTATGAAGTAGGCTGATGAGGGAGGAAGGAAACAAGAGTCAAAGAATGCTATGAGCTACCAGAAGCTGAAAAGGCAAGGAATTCTGCTCTAGAGATTGAAAAGGAAGGAACATACTCTCTCTTAGAACTTCCAGAGCAGGGCAGCCCAGGGAAAACACCTTGTTCAGACAAGGGAAACTAAAATGGATTTCTGACCTGGGGAACTCTAACAGAATAAATTTTTGTCATTGTAACCCACCACATTTGTAGTAAGTTGTTACAGAGGCTGTAGGAAACTAATGCAGGATTTTGTAGGAAACAGAATCTCTATAAACTGTGCTTCAATGGAAAGTAATCTGAGGTGTTGGAAAGGCACATGAGTACTTGTCAGAGTAATCAGAGAAATCAAATTAAATACATTGCTGGCTTTATATTAATTGGCTTCTGATTACTGTAAGTGGTGGCAGCAATAAAAAGAATAAATGAGGTAGTCCCTATTATAACTTGATTCTATAAAAAGGTGAATAATATCTGCATAGTTGCCTAGAATGACAATTCCACAAAACTGATGAACACAATGTATTTTCTACCAAAAATTTCCTTAAAATAAATTTGCCAAAATTCAATTTTCCCAATAAAATAAACATCCTCATTAACCAAAAGCACTGACTTATGAAAATCTTAATTTTGTCAAGTATAAATATGTTTTATATTTCCTATTTGAAAGGAATTGTTTTTTGAATTTTTTATTGAAGTAAAATTCAGAAAACATATAATTATCCATTTTACAGTATGGAGAATTCAGTGGCATTTAGTACATTCACAATGTTGTACAACCATTATTTCTGTCTAATTCCTATTTTCATTATCCCAAATTCAACCCTGTACCATTAAGGTTCCAGTTCCAATCCCTTCCCCCAGACCCTGACAACCACTAACAGCTTCATTTGACCTTTGGAATTACCTCTTTGGTCCATTTAATATAAATGGAAACTTACAATATATGACCTTTTGTGTCAGGCTTCTTTCACTTAGTATAACATTTTCTAGTACATCCCAAATGTATCATGTATCTGTACTTCATGGCTTTTTATGGCTTTATAATATCCCATTGTATGAATATGTCACCTTTGGTCTATCCACTTTATCTATTGGCAGACAGCAGGGCTGTGCTTACCTTTGGGCTGCTGTGAGTACTGCTGACATGAACCTTCATGTACCTGAATTTGTTAAATAACTGTTTTTAATTCATTGAGGTATTTACCTAGGAGTGGAATTTCTGGGTCACATGGTAAATCTAAATTTAACTTTTGAGGAGTCATTTAGCTGTTTACCACAGTGGCCATATCATTTTACCTTTCTACCTGCAACATATGAGGACTGCTGTTAGATTTAGTCTTCTGTGACTGGCCTTTTTCACTTATAATGTTTTCAATGTCCATCCATGTTGAAGCATCTATCAGTACTTCATTCATTTTCATGGGCTGATAAATATTAGTGCATGGCTATACCACATTTTGTTTATTCATTCATCAGTTGGTGGGCATTTGGTTTGTTATCACATTTGGCTACTATGAATAATACTGCTACACAGATTTGTATGAAAATTTTTGCATGGACATGTGTTTTCATTACTCTGGGCATATACCTACAAGTGGATTTGCAAGATCACTGGATAACCCCATTTTTTGTCATTAGAGGAAATTTCTGCTTTAAAAAGCAGCTGCAACAATTTACATTCCACCCAGCATTGTAAGGGGGTTCTGATTTCAACATGTCCATGACAATACTTGTAATTATATGACTTTTTCATTCCAGCCATCCTAATGGCTAAGTGGAATCTCACTGTAGATTTATTTGCATTTTCCTTATGACTCTTGAGGTTGAACAACTTTTCATTTGCTTATTGGTCATTTGTGTGTCTTCCTTGGAAAACTTTAATTAAGGTATTTTGCTCATTTTTTAATTGGGTTCTTTTTCTTTGCTTATTATTGATATATGTAAGTGTTCTTTATATACTGAAGATCTGATAAGTCTCTTATCAGATATATGATATTGCCATTATGATGGTTGCTGCTAAAACTTCTTGATATATCCTTTGAAGCAGAAAGGTTTAACTTTTGCTGAAATCCACTTTATTTATTTTTTCATTTGTGGTTGATATCATATCTAATAATCTTATACCAAATATAAGATTGTGAAGGTAAAGCCCTATGCTTTCCTCTAATAATATTATAATTTAAGCTCTTTCATTTAAGTCTTTGATCCAGTCTGTGTTAATTTTTCTATGTGGTGAAGGATAAGGGCCTAAGTTTATTCTTTTCTATGTAAATATCTTGTCACCCAGCACCATCTTTTTAAAAACTCTCTATTGAATGGCATTGGTAACCATGATTTGTAAAAATCATGTTCCCATAGATGTACAGTTTTTTCTGTACTTTAAATTCAATTCCATTCATCTATAAGTCTTTTTTTGTGCTGAACCACAGTAACTTGAATGATTGCTTTGTTCTAAGTTTTGAAGTCAAGAAGTATGAGTCCATCTCTTTTGTTCTTTTCCAAGATTATTTGTCCCTTGCAATTCCATGTAATTTCTAAAACAAGCTTGACAATTTCTACAAAGAAATCACCTAGGGTTTTGATAAGGATTGCATTGAATCTATAGATCAATTTGGAAGTATTGCCATTTTAACAACATTAATCCTTCTGATTCATGAATGTGGAATGGGTTTCCATTTAATAAATTATTTAACTACTTTCAACAATGTTTGTAGTTGTAGTGAATAAATTTTGCACATATTTTGTTAAATTGGGTCCTAATTATTTTTATTTTTGATGTTATTGTAAAGTGGCAAGAGTGAACAATCTTACCTCTATCTGATCTTAGAGGGAGAGCATCCAGTCTTTCCTCATTAATTGTGATGTTAAACAAATTTTGTACCCATGGGATAAATCCCACTTGATCATGGTAGATAATTGTTTTTATGCTATTGGATTCAGCTTGCTAGTATTTCATTGTGATATTCTGAACACCTTGTAATAGAGGAACATTCTCATGTTTGTACTATTAACCACAATCATCATCCACCACCAAAACCACTATGTTCTACAGTCCCTAGATTATCTTTTAGCTTTCTTTCAATTGTCATTAACCTCCCTAGCCTATGCCACTATATTCATTATAATGTGTTACCGTCAACTCTATCCATTTTCCCATTTTTATAATCTACCTTATTAATCATTCTACATACATTCAGCATCAACTCCCCCTTCTCATCCCACATTCTATTTCCTAGTAACCTAGAGCAGGGTTTCTTAACCTTTTTTTATTTTATTTTATTTTTTATTTTTTAAAAGATACTTAGATTACATAAATCTTACACAAAAATTATAGGGATTCCCATATGTCCCACTCCCCACACCTCCCACACCCTCCAACATAAACATCCTTCATTAGTCTGGCACATTCATTTCAACTGATAAATGCATCCTGGGTCTTTGACATTAAGCATGGGCCATAGTTCACATTGTAGTCTACACTCTCTTGCACACAGTTCTACATGTTATGTGATGATTTGAAATGGCCTAGTTGGATGGGAGGGTATTCAGGACAAGGCACAGCTGGAGAAGGTTTCCAGGTAGTGTGTGAGTGATCATTTTGTCATAATGGGTTGTATCAGTGGGTGGAGACCCACATAATGAAAGAAAGGAGTTGGACTCCCATCCTCAGGAGGACTGATTTTTTTCATAAATAGAGAAGTGGGAGTCTCTCGAGAGCATGGGCAGTTCCTATTAGGGGAGGATAAACCAGTGTGTCAAAACCTCAGTGTTGTTGCATGTAACTATGAATCTTAACCTTTTTTGTTCCATGGATTCCTTTGCCAGTCAGGTGAAAACCACAGACCCCTTCTCAGAATGTAGCAGCAGATAGTTTTATGATGCTCAACATTGACATGTCTATAAATTAAATTTTAGGATTATTCAAAATTACATTTTACAACTTTCCCATAATTTCAATACCTGATAACCTAACACTGTTCCACATCTGCTCATTTTTGGCAAACATTAGAAATTTGAGTTTTTCCACAGCATCATAAAATCATTTCTGCCATCCTTACCAACCCTTTTACAGGCAGTTATCCACTGCACTCAGAACATGCTACAACAAAATAAAAATCATACTAAGTCCACACTATACAGTGTATTATTTAATGAATATATCACACCCACACCAACATATCCCCACAAGAATAATGATGTTTTAAAATGCATAAAATAAAATTACAAAGAAAATCAGTTACATATATTGAGATAAAGTTACAAAAATAAAATATTTGCTATAATACTATACGTATGTGCTTCTTTCTTAACACATTAAATAATCCAATACATCAAAAATATAAGAAAGTTAAAGTTAAATTTTATTTTTTAAAGATATGTCAATGTACAGACTGTTGTTTACCTTGACTAAGAACATTTAACTGTGGTGTAGTATTTGACAAGGCAACAGGCATGTCATGTTGGATATCTAACCTAGTTTGATTTTTTGTTTTCATTGCTGCAAGTGTTGAAAATCCCAATTCACAAAGATATATTGTTGCAAATGGAATCAAAGCCTCCATAGCTTGTTTTACAAGACAAGGATAGGCTTCTTGCAGGGAACACCAGAATTCTCCAAGGATTTTTGAACTAAACTCCAATTGTAGCAAGATTTTTGTCCTAAGATCATTGAGCTCATATTTGGTTAAGTCAACATTTTTGATACAGTTTATATCAGAAAGAAAAGGATTGCAGATCCATGGTTCAATTTTCATGCCATCAAAATAGAAATAACTAAGTTCTGTAATGTTTCCAAGTGTTTGCAGATAAAATGGCAGAGAATTTTGAACTTCAACTCCATCTTGGTAAAGCACTTCCTCCAACACTGGAAAGTTTGCAAGAATGTCAGCCTCTACTCCCTTCTTCCATATTGGTAACTTAGCCAAGAAAGCTTGTAGTATTTCAGTTGCCTCCATAATGGTGACATCACAACTTTGAGTAGAAAGACTTGTCTCATTCATATAGTGAAAAATATCTGCCAGGTAAGCCAACCCATGGATAAAATCCTTTCTTTCAAAATATTCCAACAGTGGGTTTTCTTTTTCTTTCAGTAAAAGTCAAACTTCTGCCCTTAGTTCAAATAAATGCTTCAAGACTTGTCTTCTTGAAAGCCAGCACACTTTTGTGTGGTAAAGAAGGACTTCATATTCTGCTCCCAGTTTTTGACAAAATCTTTTAAAATTGCAATGATTCAGATAGTTTTTTTTTTTTAAATAAAGTTGATAACTTTTATGAATGTTGACAAAACTTTCAGGGTTGTTGGAAGTCTTTGCTGCCAGTGAATGTCTGTGTAAAAAGCAATGAATGATGACAACATGAGGAGCTTCTTTTTTTTTACTAAAGTAGCAAAATCAGATTTATTACCAAGCATCACAGGAGCTCCATCAGTGCAAAGAGAATGAAGTTTTTCTTTCCAATGAAAGATTTGTGAAAAAAAACTTTTTACCATTTCCAAAATGTCAATGGCTTATGCATTTTCCAAAAGAGACTCACAAATAATAATTCTTTGATGGTGTCAGCATGCACATAGCAAACAAATCAAGGAGATGACTACATTAAGAAATGTCTATAATTTCATTCAATTGCATACTGAAGGGGAATGGTAAGGCTGACCATTCCTGGATGACCTGTTTTAAAATATAAAACAAATATCAACTATTCTAGGATGTATTGCATCTTTGACAAGGAAACCACTTCCAGTTTCTTCCTCTGTTCCAGTCCTCAAATCAATTTGACCATTTCCAGTGCAAATGGCTTTATTAAAGTCTCTCCAATAGTGTGGGGCTTCTTTTGCTTGGCAATCTGATAAGCAATTCTATAGGATGCTTCAAGCTGAGACTTTCATGAAATGGCAAATCCAAGTTTTGGAAGCATCCCTGCTTTTTCAAATTGAGCTTTTTTGCATGAAAAAAACACATCTTTTGATGCGTTCTCAGCATGGACAGATATGAGATGGTCTTTTAATTTTTCTGGCTTCATACTTGGATTCACAAGAATTTTTCTATGCAAAAAACATAGAAATTTTTGAGTTCCATCACATTCATTAATACAGGTAAAACAAAATAATATATAACTTTAATCGTACATCCTTTTCTTCAACATTTCAACTGAAATTGGGTCTGTAAAATGAAATATATAATTTAATTGACAGTTTTTAATGCAATATTTTGTAAGGTTTTTAAGTAATTTGTTTGATAAATATGCATGTAAATAAGTAATATTTAACTCTGAGATAGACATGTGGATTGCAGCAGAGCAGGATTCATGTCCTTTCTGGAATGTGGTATCATTCCTGGAATTACACATAAAGTTCTGCGGATTTCAGAATCTTCCTAGAAACCTAACAGCAAAAGAAAAATACAATGCACGGGGACATTTGCAGACATCGCTAGGATCACAGATGGTTATACACTGCAATATCAGCAACTGAAAGACATAAATGTTGATTGCATGGATTGACAAACTCATGGTGGGTACACCTGATATACATTCTTAGCCAGTGTGTCTATTCATGTTAAAAGTAACCTATTTATGAAAAGTTATGAATTCTCATTTAAACTGACCAGTTTTGTAAAATTTTAAAAATCAATGAAAGCAACTAACCTATTTTCACTTATTTGTTAACAAACTATTGTAGACAGGAAAATATAATACAATCACTGGCAACTAAAGTGAGAATGCTCAACTTCACCATTTGGTAGCTGAACAACTCCTAGGCATTGAGTTGCCAGCATAAATTAGGTAAAAAACAGATAAAATTTCTTGAGCTGGCAGGAAAAGTACGCACATTTTCTCTTGCACAACAAAGGTGACCATGTTGTCTGGATAAAATGTGCAAGCATCATTGTGTTTGTCATATAAGATAATTTTGACCTGTCACTTTTCATGCTTTGGTTATTAATTACAATGTCCTAACTGTATTTTTTTTTATATGATTGGTTACCTAAAAACACAGTTGGTATCACAGTTAACACATTTTCAACACAAGTGTCTTGGTCAAAACCACTAATAATCACACAGCATGTGTTGAGTGTGTTGTGTATTTCAGGCATGTTTTATTTCATGAGGTTATATTTTTCACTCTGTATTTTTAAATTTTTTTGTTATAGTTACATTGATTATAACTGTACAGAGTGAAATTTTTGACATCTATATCTTGTGCTGACTCTGTGATTTATTCTTAAAAAATGGCACTCCTACACTTCAAAAGATCAAAGGCACCACTCAAGAGATCTCTTTCTGTTTTTTAACTATACTGTGTTGTCAAATAGTTGGCCAACTACATCACACAGTAGTTTGTACACAGGATAGTGGCCATATATGATCTAGTGTTGGGTTTAACAACTACCATAATTTCAAAGCATGGATGAGCATAAAATTTTTTTGAGATATGCAAAAACTGTAAAGTGATATGAAATGAATACTACTGTAATTTATTCATAAGTGAAGGAAATGTTAGATTTCAGTTAGAGGTCAGAGAAAATATTGGTTCTTTTCAATTCAAGCTTATGGATGCCCTGACATTTTCCCATGGACCCCTTGGGTGTCTTTGGACCCCTAGTTAAGAACCCCTGCCATAGAGGCAGAACTGAAACTTGATCTGAGACTGCAGGCAGGGCTCCTCTAGAACAAAGCATACAGTTGGGACTGAAACTTCAGCTGAGCATGCATTTGGGCTTAATCTAGACCTAAGCATGCAGGTGAGATTTAAACTAGTGTTGAGCATGCAGGCAGGGCTTAAACTGGAACTGACTATATGCAGGTGGAACTTAAAATAAAACTAAGTTTGCAGGTCAGAGTTAAACTTGACCTGACCTTGCAGGTCAGGCTTCAACTTGATCTGAGCCTGGAGGCAAATTTGTCTAGAGATGAACTTGCAAACAAAATTATCTATCTAGAGTTCAGTGTGCAGGTGGGGCTTAATCTAGAGCTAACCAAAGAAGAGGGACTGAAACTTGATCTGAGCATGCAGGCAGAGTTTAAACTACAACTGACCATGGAGTCAGGATTTAATTTAGAGCTGACCAAGCAGGAAAGGCTTAAACTAGAGCTGGTCATGCAGGTGGGGCATAATCTAGAGCTGAATCACATTGTGGGAACTTAAACAAGAACTGATCAAGTAGACAGAGCTCCCTGTCTCACCAAGCCAGCAGCTAGAGTAACCCTGTTAAACCAAAGTCTGATAATGTTAGGCTGCTGCATAAAACCCTTGAAAGACTCCCCATGCTCACAGCCAAAGCCAAGGTTACTTCCTGCTGTCACCCACAAATTCTCAAAGACTCAGGTTCTGGCACAGCCCCTGTTCCAGCCTGGGCCCCTAGTTCTCCCTGGAATGTGCCAGGTACACTCTAGTAGAAACCTGATTATCCAGGCAGAAGAACAGCCAGTGCAAAGGCTTTCAGCAAGGCAGGGCCCAGCCTTGGCTCCAGCTGTGGATTCTCAGGAAAGCCTCCCTGGCCACCTTAACTACACCTTCACACACTCCCAACACCACTCTCCATCCTCTGGCTTTGCTTTTCTTTTCTCCATTTCAGCTGACTTTTCTCATTTACTGTCTGCTTCCCCAAATGAGAGGTGAGTTCCAGGAGGGCAGGGTTTTATCTAATTTCTGCAGCATTTTCATGACCAAGGATATCATATAAATGAGAAATACTAGTTAAATGATTTATTAAAAGAACAGTATGACAGATAAAAATGGCAGAGTGCTCAATAAAATAAAGAAGAATCCCCGGGATTATAAAAGAACACAAAGGGTAGTGAAATTTGATAAACAGACATTTGCTTTGTGTTTTTCATGTTTGTTTGTTTTTTTTCAAATTCAAGATAGTAAGTAACATTGAGTTAAATGTCAACTTCCTCTGTGGTTTCTTTCTCTTCTTTTGTTGTCTTAAAAATGACAAGACCTCTCCTTAGGAAGGCTCAGGGAATGTGGGAGCCTCAGGGTCATGGGGTCTGCTTCATTTCACAGATGAGGAGACTGATGTCTAAGGGACAATGTGGTCCACCTGGAGACACAGCTCTTTGGGGCAGTGGAGCTCACCCTGGCTCTGGTCCCTCTGAGGACTAACCCAGGGCACCTCCTCCTCAGCCCTTCTCAGGAGCTGAAGCAGGAGCACAGGTACAAACAAGCTCTGGAGACTCCTGCTGGGTGCAGACAGTTTAAAACTCTAATGACAATGTTCCATGACACCTTATCACATGAAGAATCAGAAGACTGTGGTTCATTTTTATGGTTCAGAAGATGCCGCCTTGGATGCTAACATGGGTTTAAATATGTTGATGGAGGGAGGCTTCAGGAAGGGGTTTAATTTTTATTCTGCCTCTGCGTAAATGCTGTCGCCCACCTTGACCCTCTCCTCCTGCCCTCAGGCCCCTGTCCTGTCCTGTACAATGACTGGTTAAATCCTGGGGTAGAAGCTCTATCATGGTTCTGTAGTGTCCAGTCAGTGAACACAAAGTGGGCCCTTGCAGAAGCCTCCTCTGAGAGTGAGTGGCTCTGGCCAGCAATTCCCACCTGGCAGATGCTGATGGATGTTGAAGGATCTCAGGATATTGGGAGGACACCTCTGTGAGTGTCTTGATATTTGTGCCACCAAAATCAGTCCATTGGACAAGAGGACCTGGGAGCACCAGTTTATTTAGGAAAGGAGAGCAGAAAGCACACAGGAAGGCATGGGGAGCCAAGGTGCAGGAAAAGAAGGACCCCAATAATAGGCATGTTGAAGAGTAGGTCACACCATGGCACCTGGGCTCAGGGCTGGTGAGGAGCCAGAAGCCACACCTGAGGAAACTAGAACAGTCTGTCCAGGCAACTGACTTCCTCCTCAGTGGGAGCTGACCCTGATGTGGCCTGCAGCTCCTGGAACAAAACCCTAAATCTGGGCCTTTCCAGGCCATGCTCGTGGCAGGTAAGCTTGCACCTGCAATGCTGGGAAGAGCCAGCAGGGAGGGAAGCTGAGAAGTACAGGTGCTAGTCATGAAACTCTGCCCACCCTGGCTTCAGGTGAACTCATAGGCCAGTGTGGGCTCCCTGGGAGGGGCAGAGGCAGGTGCTCCCAGCCCTCAGGGCACTGGACCCACCTCAGAGTAGCTGAGACCAGGCCCAGCATGGCCAGGGGTACATCCATGGGAGGACCTGAGTTTCAAGGAGCCCTGCAGAGGGGAGGCCTATGCAGAGCTGGGAAAGCCCATGGGTGCTCCTGAAGGGCAGTGACTGCCATCCTGTCCAACCCTCAGGGCTGCTACTGTCTGCAGCTCCCCATCCAGCAGAGGCAGCTGGCACAGGGCTCCAGGATGGAGCAGCAGGACAGGCTTCAGAATGGGGGGCCCAGTGCAAAGTAAAGTGTGGGGACCCATGTTCAAAAAGAAGGTAAATTGCCATTAAGCTTCTAAAATGCAAACTTTTTCCCTTTTTTTGCAGTCTCCACTTGCCATGATGCTTTTTTTTCTATTTAATCTGGTGCTTCCTTGGGCACAGGGATATACATGGGGTGAAGGAAGAAACTCACAGGCAGTTCCAAGTACACACATGGCCCACTGGCTGCTGGGATCCCCTCCAGACAGCCACCAGACCTACAAGCCATGCTCTAGGCCAGAGAAGTTATATCAAGCATCTACTCATCCCACAGCTGGCTGCTGCAACCCATGGAAAATTGCCAATGCCCAAGGACACTGCATCCTCCATGTTGGGACATACTCTGAACTTGGACCAGGGGTTAACAAGGGGCTTGGCTCACTTGGAGTTGCTCTGGCTGTGCTCATGTTAAGCTGGGGCTGGGACAGTGTCACCAGGCTCCTCCACAGACACTTCATGTCACACCAGCCTCAATCTCCCAGGAAGGCAGCCAAGGCACCAGGAGTTGGGGAAGCAAGCAGCTGAGACCTGTCCAAGAAGAAGGGGCAATGGGAGGCAGGCTTGCACCCCACAGAGCCTGCAGACCCCAGCACCTGCACCATGACTCCATCAGACTCCACTTACCAAGCACACTTTCAAAGACACAGTTATGATCTCAAGGTGGGAACCATAGAGCACTGAACCCAAAGAACAGGGTCCCTCTGAGCATGCACCATGCCCAGCAAGGTGCCTGCATGTGTGCAGCCCTCTGGAAGGGCAGGCCAGTGTCCATGCAGACAATAAAGAATGTGCCTTAACAGCCATTCCCATGAGTCACCACTGCACCCAGGGCTTATGAGGAAAGTGGAGGAGGAGGAAAATGTACCTCATCTCCAAAAGAAATCCAGGTAACAGAGGCAAGTCATGGTGTCCTTTCTACACTTATACAGTCTGGAAGGAATTTGGGACACCTGCCAAGATGAGGTGTAGTCAGGATTTGACCTCAAGTCCCCTTGTCCACTATACCCTGTCTTCCCTGTCCCCCAGGTCCAAGGCTGCCCATGGTGGGGTAACTGGACACACCCAATGGATCAGCACTAGGGTACCTTCAGCTTGACTGAGGCCTGGCCTCTTGTTCCAGCCCATGGGTCTCCCAAGAAGCTGGGATGGCAATTTATCTCATATTCTGTGGTCTCTGCCCTATCCTGCTTATGTTCCTGTCTAGAGAGGGACACTGGCCTCAGGAACTCCACTTGGATGCCATGAGGTGGAAGCTTTCCTTCCAGGCCCTGTGACTTGGAGATAGACTCCACTCTTCTGCTGAAGAGGAAACACACCCAGATCAGCCTCCACCATTGGAAGGCAAGAGGTTGGTGAGAGCTCAGCTGGCTGAGAACCCTCCTTGTGGCTCAGGGTGCAGAAGTCAGTTGATACATTGAGAGGTGGTGAGGAGTGGGAGCAGGGGGCCTGGCAGGCATTCACACCCCACACCTGAGCTGTCTCTGACTTGTGGCACTTCCAATTAAGGTCCTGAAGACCTGCACCCTGGACACCTGCAGTAGCTTCAGGCCTTGGGGCACCCACCCCACCCAGGTTGCCAGAACCCACAGTGGTGCAGTGGGTCTCAGGTTCACATGGACATCAGGTCAGTGGCAGCAGGCGAGTGTGGGCAGAAAAAGGAGCTGCAAGTCCGCATGTAATGAATGAACAGGGCACAGGGAGATGGGAAGGAGAAGACCTGAGTCTAGACTTGAGCTCCAGGCCAGAGGCCAGCACAGGAGCAATGTGTTCAGCCTGTACCAAGACCAGCCAGCCCAGCCTTGAACTTCCCAGTCCCACAGAACTCTGCAGCCTCATGGTCATCCTGATGCCCATGGTTGGCTTGGTCCATGCATGTGTGGTGACAGGGCTGGCCTCCTATCCTGGATGTTGTTGGGGTTCATCTGTGTGCTCCCCTGACAGCCCAGCTGACCAGACCTCAGTAATTTGCCTTGTCCTCCTGGTTGTTGACTTTAAGGCTTTGCAGTGGTTCCAAATCCAGAGTGGGGTTGGTGGCCTTAGGGTCAGACTGGGGCAGGGATGAAGTCTGGTTAATGGGGTGGGGTGTGGCAGGTGGGAGGGGAGAAGGTGGCCGATGGGATCTGGGCAGACAAAGATCTCTTGTCCAGTACTAGTGAGTCCAGGAGTGATGGTGAAAACTGAAAATGTATTTTGACACTGCCTCAGAGCTGGGCAAGCAAGGTAGGCTCTGGTTTGAACAAGCCTCAGTGGCCTTGCTTCTTACAATGCCTTCTGGAAGTAATTTAAAATACCTGGTGTTGCTGGGACTGGCCTAGGCAATCAGAGTCTTCTGATTTGGACCCACTGGTTGGATGGGGCCTTTCTCCTTTGACAGGGCCAAGGACAGTTCCTAGGAGCTTTCCCAGCCAGAACTCTTCCCCAAGTGGGTGAACCCTGAAAGAGTCTAGCCCCAGGTGGCATTGATCATGACATTTCTTGTAGAACCAGGAAGAGCAGATGGTGCTCCCAACCCTCTCACCTGCATGTTTATAATTCCATGGGAAGGCCATGGGATGACTTGGCATTTTCTTAGTGAGGCCTCTAGCCCCTAAGTACCTTCTCCTTCACCAGGTCTGCATTTCTCCAAGAGAAGTGACCTAGGAGAAAAGAAGCATGGCTTCCCTCCACCTCAAATTCACATTGCAAAAGTAGAATTTCCTCTGGAAAGAAAGAAGAAACTCCACCACCCTCCTTGTTTTCTAAGGGCTTTCCTGTTTTCCTCACTGACATGGGCTTTCCATCATACATGGACAGACTGGTTGGGGATCTTCTCAGGCCTTTCCTGCCAGAGTATGGTGGGGGCAGTGGGTAGGTTGGTGAAGGAAGACCATGTTGGGTGGCCTCTTTCCCTCCTCCCTAGTGCATACAAATGCAACTGGCAAACCTCTCCACTTTCTGGGTGGATGAGCACTGGCCTCCATTTGGAAAGAACTATTAATGCTTTTATTTTTACAGTATTCTGTGGAGGAAAAATGAGGCTTAGGTGGAATTCAGTACCAGATATCTTTGATCTTCTCAGACATGAGTTTGGAAATGAGGCAAGCTCTGGGCTGTTTGTTTCAGTCATGCAGTGCCCAGATCATTGTTGCAAGAGAATGTCCCACATGACAATTGGCTGTGTTTGGGGCAGAGAGGTTTGGTTCAAGGGCTTGGAGCTTAGAGTACATAAGAGTCAAATATGGGTGGAAGAAGAAAGTCTGGTTTGAGGTGGGATTTCAAGAATTTGTATCAAGTTAAATCCCCATGTGGCTTATGGGAGTCAATCTAGCTTGGTGATTAAGAGCCTGGACCCTGGAGTTGGATTATACCTGGCTCTGAATCCTACCTCAGGCATCTATCACCTGTGAGCTGTTTGGCCTTGGACTGAAATTTTCTGTGCCATACTTTTGTCATCTGTCAAATGGTGATAATAACGAAATTGAAAAAGTTATCAAATAAGTGATCATGAGAAGGAAGAAGCATGTTAGTCAAGGTTATCCTTGCCTTCACTAACAATCTCCCCCAAGTCTTTCTAGTTTATGCCCACTCCCATGTTTAAGGTTTTTTTTAAATCAGAGCAGAACCACATTTCCATGTACTGTTGGCAAACTCACAAATCATCATACTCCAATCAGTACATTTTATGTTATGTAAGTCATATCACAATGGAAAGTTTATTTAAAAGCTATTTGATGGCTTCAGGTCAACAACAAAGGTGGAGTCAGATGCTTCAGGGTGCTGTTCACTCACAGCATCTTTGAACAACTTACAATAACTGGCACAGCCATCTTTCTCAAAACTCCAGAAAGCAGGTATAAGGTTAGAGTAACTGGGTGATAGCTGTATTAAGAACATGCAGCTTTAAAAATGACAGGCAAACTCATGGAACCCTTGCTAGTTCTTCCCTCATCCCTAGCTAGTGTGCTGTGGAGCCACCTTGTGCTCCCACTTCAGATCCCTGGCCCATTTCTGAAAAGAGTAGAGTAACCTGTATTTGCATACCGTGGTGCCTGTACATCAGTGCCAATCTATCATGTGGCAGACTGAAAGACTGAACCAGGAAACTCATCTTGGGCTCATCCTCCCAAAACTTGTCCTGCAGGAAGAAGCAGCTCACAGACAGCTAAGGCAGTGTAAAAAAACAATTTCAAGTAATCTGGGGCAAAGGATTACCTGTACTATGTCATACAATGGAGCACCCAGGAGAAAGGGAATGTCTATTTCAGAGGGCATAGAGGGAGGATTCAAGTTCCTGTAAATGGGAAAAGCACAGGCCCGGGAATAGCAGCAGGCAGCACCCAGGCTCAGATAAGAAAGAGAGAACCCTGCACTTGATATTCACCTCAGGTGGATCTTCTTGATAGAAGGGCAAAGGAGACCACCACCCAAAGCAGAGAAATTTGCAAAGATGGAAAGATTTTGTTTTCAATGCATTGCCTTGATTTCGTTACCTCTTGTCACTCATGGAAATCTCTGTCATATCACTCAATGGGAACAAAGTTAAGGAACAGACAGATCAGGAAATAAATCCCAGAGTTAACACTTTAAAGTATTAAAAGGTACATTGTGCAACCAAAGAATACAAGACAAACAAATAAATAGAATTATGACTCATCCAAAGAAAGAACAACAACAACCAAAAAAAACCCAAAAAAACAAAAACCATACATCAAGACCAGACTTGAACAAATCAGACAGACTTTAACTATGATCCTCCATATGCTCAAGGACATCAAAGAAACAAGGAGAAAGAGCTAGAATGCTATCAGGAGAATGATGAACAATATGTTTACTCTCAATAATGAGCTACACATTTTTAAAAGGAACTGAACCGAAATCTTGGAGTTGAAGACCACAATATCTGAAAAAAAATTCCCCAGGAGGTTTCAACAACAGAAGCTGGCAGAAGAAAGAATCAGTGAACTCGAAGGCAAGACACATGAAATGACTCAGGCTGAGGAACATAAAGGAAAAAAGAATTTTCAAAAGTGAATAGAGCCTAAGAGACCTGTGGGACACCACCAAGCTTACCTAAAATTTCCACTTTTAACCCCACTCAAATATATAGTTGAGTGCTATTGTGTTCACAATGTTGTACTGCCATCACCACCATCTCTTCCCGAAAGTTTTCCATCACCCTGAACAGATATTCTGTACCAATTAAACATTAACTCCCCATTCCCTAACTCCACCCATCTGTTGTTAAACTGTGTTCTAGTTTCTGATTCTATGATTTTGCTTATTTTAATTATTTGATATCAGTGAGGTCATACAATATTGGTCCTTTTATGACTGGTTTATTTCACTCAATATGTCTTCATGGTTCATCCATGTTGTCACATGTATCAGAATTTTATTTCTTTTTATGGTTGAAAAATAAATAATTTTCCATCATGTGTGTATATATACACACATATATAAATATATATAACCATACATATATACACATTTGGTTTATCCATTAACCTGTTGCTGGACACTGGGGTTGCCTCAATCTGTTGGCATTTGTGAATAATGCCTATGTGAACATAACTGTGAAGATACCTGATCAAGTTCCTGCTTTCAGTTCTTTTGGTGTATACCTAGTAGTGGGTTTGCCAAGTCATACAGTAATTCTATGTTTAACTTTCTAAGGAACCACCAAACTATCTTCCAGCTTCATCATTTTTATGTCTTCTTTGGAAAATATCTAAGTCTTTTGTCCATTTTTAATTGGGTTGTTTGTCTTTATGTTGAGTTGTTAGATTTTAAAAAATATATTCTGGGTATTAAACCCTATTAGATATGTGGTTTCCAAATATTTTCTCCCATTCTGTAGGGTACCTTTTTACTTCCATGATGATGAAGTCCTTTGATGCATAAAGTTTTAAATTTTGATGAACTCTCATATATCTATTTTTCATTGTTGCTCATGTTTTTGGTGTAATGTCTAAGAAACCATTGCCTATCAGAAGGTCCAGAAGATGCTTCTCTGTTTTCTTCTAGGAATTTTATAGTTTTGGTTATTATGTTTAGGTCTTTGATCTATTTTGAATTGATTTTTGTACATGGTTAACTAATTTTCATATGGATATCCACTTGCCACAGCACCATTTATTTTTCCTGCACAGGATATTTTTTTATTTTAAAAGAAGCTTTAGATTGCTTAAATGTTACATAAAAATATAGGGAATTCCCATACACCCCATCTCTCCTCCTCACATACTTTCCTCCATTAACAATATCTTTCATTAGTGTGGTACATTTGTTACAGTTGATGAACACATATTGAAGGACTGCTACTAACCATGTACTATAGTTTTCATTATAGTTTACATTTCGCATCACACAATTTTATATGTTTTTTTAATATATATTTTAAAAGATGCTTAGGTTACATAAGTGTTACACAAAAATTACAGGGATTCCCATGTTCCCCACCTCCCAAACCGCCCATAACCTCCCCCATAGACATCTTTCATTAGTGTGGCACATCATCTACAATGAATATACACATCCTGGGGCTTTGCCACTAAGCATGGAACATTGTGTACATTGTAGGCCACACACACTCTCTCACACAGTTCTGCATGTTATATGCTAATGTAAAATGGCCTATATCTGTCATTGTAATGTCACTCAGGATAATTCCCAAGTCCCCAAAAAGCCCCTGTGTTACAACTGCGTTTCCCTCTCCCTGCCCCGAAAGCATACAGTAGCCACTGGCTATATTGTAATATAAGAAATTATGTTGTAATATAAGAAATTATGTTGTAATTTCTTCCATCACAGCACCATTTTTTGAAGTGACTATTTGTTCCCCATCAAGTAGACTTGGCACCTTGTCAAAAATCAGTAGGCCATAGAAGTGAGAGTTTATTTCTGACCTCTTTATTTGATTCCATTGGGCTATATGTCTTTCCCTGAGCAAGTACCATGCTGTTTTGATTACTGTGTCTTTTTTGTTTTAAGATTTATTTTATTTATTTATTCCCCCCGCCCTTGTTGTTTTTGCACTAACTGTCTGCTCTCTCTGTGTTCTCCTGTGTCTGCTTTCTTCTCTTTAGGCAGCACTAGGAACCAATCCTGGGACATTCCAGAGTGGGAGAGGGGTGCTCAATCTCTTGCACCACCTCAGGTCCCTGGTCTGCTGTGTCTCTTATTGTCTCTTCTCTGTGTCTCTTTCTTTTGCATCATCTTGCTGTAGCAGCTCACTGCACAAGCCAGCTCTCTTGCTTGGGCCAGCTTTCCTGTGTGAGCCAGCTCTCCTCTGTGCACCAACACTCCTTGTGGCCAGCACTCTGCATGGACCAGCACTCCACATGGGCCAGCTCTCTACTCAGGTCACCTTGCCATGTGGGGCAGCTTGCCTTTCACCAGGAGGCCCTGAGAATCTAACCTTGGACCTCCTATATGGTAGATGGGAGCCCAATCACTTGAGCCACATCTGCTTCCCTACTGTGTTTTTTATTAAGTTTTAAAATAGGGAAAGTTAAGTCCTCCAATGTCCTTCATTCTTCTTTTTCAAGATAGCTCTGACTTTGGGTCCCCATACCCTTACATTAAATTTGATCATTGGCTTTTCTATTTCTGCAAAAAGATATTTTGATTGGGCTTGTGTTGTAGCTATACATTGCTTTGGGTAGAATAGACATCTTAGTCCTCCAATTCATAAATATGGAATGTCCTTTCATTTATTTAGTTGTCTGATTTGTTTTAGTAATATTTTGTAGTTTTCTGTGTACAAGTCTTTTATATCCTTGCTTAAATTTCTTTCTAGATGTTTTATTTTTTAATTCAGGATTTCTTAACCATGGGTTCATGGAGCCCCAACAGGTCCATGGAAAGATTTCAGGGTGTCCATGAGCTTGAATTAATATAGAATAATCCTAAAATTTAATTTAAAGGCATGCCAATGTTGAGTGTCATAAAACTACCTACCACTACATTCTGAGACAGGGTCTGGGGTTTTCCACCTGACTGGCAAAGGGGTCCATGGAACAAAAAATGTTAAGGACCCCTGTTTTTTGGGGGGAGGAGGCAGTGAAGTGATATGACAAGGGTGTAAGGATACTATTGGGTTGGGTGGTGTAAGCTTGACAGGGGGTAGTGTGGGGAGGATGTGTTGGATGATCCGTTGTACTGGGGGGAGGGTTAGGGGAGGGAGCAGGTGAACACTGGGGTGAAGCTGCAATGATGAGAAAACCCTTTTGGCAATATGACAAGGAAGGGTTACTGGTTTAAGGTGTTGGATGGGAGTATTTGGGACAGGGCACACGTTGAGAAAGTGATCATTTTGTCATTGTGTGCTGTATCAGTGGGGGGAGACCCACATAATGAGCAAGAAGGAGTTGGACTTCCATGCTGGGGAAGGCCAATATGTTCTAAAACAGAGGGGAGAGTGTCTCTCAAGAGCATGGACAGTTCCAAATAAGGGAGGACAGACTACTGTGTCAAGCCCTCAGCATTGTAGAAAACATCTATGAATTTTGTCCTTCAAGGAATGAAGCCTGGTGGTCACCCTGGACCCTGAGGGGAGGGGGAGGGAAGAACAGAATAGAAGGAAGAGGAGGTATTTATGTGGCAATGGAAGTGTTCTGCATGATCTTGCAATGATGGATGCAGGCCATGTTAAATTTCATTAAAAATTTATAAAACTATATGGTCTAAAATGTAAATTATAATTTAAACCATTGACGATGGTTAGTAGCAATGTTTCAATATTTGTACATCAGTTATAACAAAAGTACAATCCACATGTAAAATGGTAATTAATAGGGAAGGGGAAAGGGGGGAGGGTGATGGGTATATGGGAGTCCCCTATATTCTGTATGTAACTTTACTGTGCCTAAAACCTCTTAGAAG
>JAQZBX010001945.1:0-10251 GCA_029593785.1 Cabassous unicinctus | reverse complement strand
TATTATTTCATTTTCCTATTAATTGAATTTGGCATCATTCTTGGCTTCATTTTTGAAGAAGTTTTGGATCACAAAAGGGTTACAACTAAGGCATCAGTGGTGTGGGGTGTCAGTGATGGAGGATACATGAGAGGAAATTCACCTGGGCATACATATAAGGTATATAAATATTCAAATGTTCATGGGGCATTGCCACTGTAGGTAGAGATTCACACAACAGCCAAAGGATTGTTGAAACAGCATCCTGGGGAGCTCTGCCACATTCTCTAATGGAACAGCAACAATCCCCCAAGTACAGGGGCAATGATTAGTGTAGAAGAATGGTCAATTTTTGGGCCCTTGATATTGATGACTAGGTTTATGAGCCTTTTGCTTTTGAATTTGCAATTTGGCCTAGTGTTGTAGGGTGCCTAAGAATTACCTCCTGAGAGTCTCCTTGTTCATCAAATGTGGCCTCTCTCTAAGCCAAACTTAGCGTGTGGATGCATTACCTTCCCCGTAGTAAGGGACATGACTCCCAGGGAAGAGTCCCCTTGGCAATGGGGGATTACTACCAAGCACTGGCTGGGGATACAACTGGAAAAAGACCTTGAATAAAAGGGGGGAAAAGGTAAAGACAAATTTTATATGGTTAAGAAACTTCAAAGTGAATCAGGAGGTCATTAGAGAAGTAGCACTTATGCACATCTTAGCTGGATTTCATAGACTATCATATTGGACACTACCCCAAATAGTGGGTTTCCTGAGGGCTCCAGAGAAACCCAAGTCCTGTAGTTGTGGCAGATAGCTCTGGAGTTTGGTGCCTTGCCAGTGGGCCCTACTTTGGAGATTGTGCCCCTGAGTGTGACAGATTTGGACTTGGAAGTGACTTCTCTACTCATGCCTCTTCTGTCTCTTTTGTTTGAACCTATAGTTGGTGCTGAAGTTAGTAGGTGTACATCCAGGAGAGTTGAATCTCTGGGCTGTCCATGTGCCAGCCGGGACCTGAACCTCAGTGGAGTTGCAGAATCTACTGTTCAGTTCATTGGACTCACCCTGGACAGCTGATGGGGAGGTGAGGATGGACAACCACCATACCAAGGAACCAAGAGAGTCTACAACTGCAAGCAAGAGAGTCCCATCCATCAGCCATATGGCATTGAAGTCCCCTCTCAATTAGAGGTGGAGTGGGCATCACCATCCCAGAATCCTCAGGATTGTTGAATAAAATATGGACTAGAGTACTCTTACTGGTGTTCTACTATAGACTTGCAGTTCTAACAATGGAAGAAATTATATCATTGGTGTGGAGACTGTGGCCACTGGAGGTGCTGAAGTCAGGGAGAGGGAAAAAGGGGTGTAATACGGGGGTATTTTCAGGACTTGGAATTGACCTGGATGACATTGAGGTGACAGATCCAGGCCACAATATATCCTGCCATAGCCTACAGAATTGAGTGGGAGAGAGTGTAAAGTACAATGTAAACTACAGTCTATGCTTAGTGGCAATGCTCCAAAATGTGTTCATCATTTGCAAAGAATGTACCACACTAATGAAAGAAGTTGAAAATGTGGGAAAAAGTGAGAGGTTTGAGGAGTGGGGCATATGGAAATCCCTTATATTTTTTCTGTAACAATTTATGTTATTCAATTATCCTTTAAAAATAAAAAAGTATATTAAATATATATATATATATTTATTTTTAAAAGATACTGAGATTACACAAATGTTACACAAAAAGTATAGAGGATTCCCATATGCCCCACTCCCCACACCTCCCACACCTTCCCACATAAACAACATCCTTCATTAGTGTGCCACATTCATTGGAACTGATAAATGCATCCTGGGTTATTTCCATTGAGCATGGACCATAGTTCACATTGCAGTTTACACTCTTTCCCATACAATTCTGCAGGCTATGGAAAGATATATAATGGCATATATCTGTCATTGCAATGCCATTCAGGATGATTCCTAAGTCCCAGAAAAGGCCCCACATTGCACCTATCTTTCCCTTCTGCCTAACCCCAGAGCCTCCAGTGGCCACTGCCTCCACATCAATGCTGTAATTTCTTCCATTGCTAGAATCACAAGTCTATTGCAGAATACCAGTAAGTCCACTCTAGTCCATTGTCCATTCCCCTATCCTGAGAATTCAGGGATGATGATGTCAACTCCACCTCTAATTGAGAGGGGAGCTTTAATACCATACAGCTGATGGATGGGACTTTCTTGCTTGCAGTTGTAGACTCTCTTGGTTCCTTGGTATGGTGGTAGTCAATCCTCACTTCCTTGTTAGATGTCCTGTGAGTCCAATGAACTGGATAGTAGGTGTTGCAACTCTGCTGAGGCTCAGGTCCCACCTGGCACATGGACAGCCCAAATATTCAAGTCTCTTGGATGTACACCTACAAACTCCAGCACCAAGTATAGGTTCAAATAGAAGGGACAGATGAGCCATGTGTAGGGAAGGCTTAACTGCATCCAAATTTGTCACTCTAAGGAGCCCAAACTCAAAAGTAGGGCCCACTGGTAAGGTACCAATCCCCAGAGCTATCTGCCCTGACCATAGGATCTGGGTGTCTCCAGATACCTCAGGGGCCTCACTTTTTGAAGTAGTATCCACTTTGGCAGTCTATGAGCTTCTGCTGAGATGTGAATAAGTGTTAACTCTGGGACCTCCTGACTCACTTTGAAGTCTCTTAGCCATATAAACTTATTTGTCTTTATCTTTCCCCCTTTTATTAAAGGTCTTTTTCCAGTTGCATTGCTAGTTGGTGCTTGGTGGTAATCCCATGGTGCCTGGGAGGCTCATCCCCAGGAGTCATATCCCATGCTGGGGGGAAGGTAATGCTTTTATATGCTGAATTTGGCTTAGAGAGAGGTCACATTTGAGCAACAAGGAGGCTCTAAGGAGGCAACTCTTAGGCACACCACAACACTAGGCTAAGTTTCAATATCAAGAGCAAGCTCACAAGCATATATGTCAATACCAAGGCCCATCAATGGAACATCTTCCTTCACCAGTCATTTCCCCTGTACTTGGGAGACTGTTACTGCTCCATCAGAGAATGTGACAGAGCTCTCCAGGATGGGAATTCAATATTCTCTCAGTTGTGTGAATCTCCACCCACTGCGACAATGCCCCGTAAACATTTGAACACATTTATATACCTTATATGTATGTCCAGGTGAACTTCTTCCCATGTATCCCCCATCACTGACACCCCACACCAATGATCCTTTCCTGTCCCAGTTGTAATCCTTCTGTGTTTTAAAGCTTCTTCAAAATGAAGCCAATAAAATAGCCAAGTACAATTAATAGGAAAATGAAATAATAATGGTAGGTTTAAATATAGGAACTAAAATACATAAACAATTAAAGAAAGCTAAAAATAAAATAAAATTTTAAAATTAGGGTATTAAAAATAATTGAGAATATTTAATATATTTTTTATATTTTGCCTTTCATCACTGTAATATCTGTTGTCTTGTATGTAGAGTGACATTTTCTTCCATTTATTCCCCAGTGTCTTACTTTTTTTCATTTTGTTTTCAAAGAAGTTTCAGGTCACAGTAAAGTCACATACAGAATACAGGGGACTCCCATATACCAACATCCTCCCCCTTTTCCCCCTTCCTGTATTAATAATTTTTTATATGTGGATGGTACATTTGTAACAACTGTTATACAAATAGTGAAACATAGCTACTAACCATAGTCAATGATTTCTATTATGGTTTATATTATATATCATGCACTTTTATAAATTTTGATGATATTTAACATGGTCTGTGTCCATCATTGCAAGATCATGTAGAACACTTCCACTGCCCACTAAATATCCACTGTTCCATCTATTCTATTACCCCTCTTCCTCCCCTTGGGGCCCATGTCAACTACCTAGCTTCACTCCTTGGATAACAAGATTCATAGTTACATGCAAGAACACTGATATCTTGACACACAGGTGTGTCCTCCCCTATTAGGAATTGCCCATGCTCTGGAGAGACTCCTGCCCCTCTGTTTGAGAACATATTGTTCCTCCTGTGTATGGGAGTACAACTAATTCCCTCTCATTATGTGGATCTCCACCCACTGATACAACACATTATGACAAAATGATCACTCACACACTCCGTAGAACCCTGCCCCATATGTGCCCTGTCCCAAATGCACCCCCATCCAACACCCTAAACCAGTAATCCTTCCTTGTCATATTTCCATAAGCACATTCCCAATTTTGTACTTTCAACCACATGCCTGCCAATCTCCAGTGTTTACCTGGTCCCTCCCCCAGTTCCATGGACCATCCTACCCACCCTCCCCACTCTACCCACCCAACTAACCTGCACCACTCAACCCAATATTGTTATTACCTTCCTGTCATATCCCTTCAATGCCAAACTACACATTCCACTTTTCATAGATTACGCCCGTAAGAACAACCCCTGTTTTAGAGCACTTTTTTCTGATTCATGGTTGCAAAAGGAAAACTGGAGACTCCCTGGAATATTCAGAGTGAAGATTAATGAGTTTCTACATTGGTGCTTGAGTGAAGTGAAGGGTAAAGCCCTTTAGCAGCATCTGAGTTCTTTGGGCTCCAGCTATCCCTGAGAGAGAGGATACTTACCCAGATTCATAAGGTCTCCAGTGAAGCGGGTGAAAATACCCAAATAATAAATGAAATACTTTATTTTCTGTAGTCAGTCCTTTTCATGCTGACCACAGAAAAAGGGAATGCCACTGGGAATCTCAGGGAGAAGCTTGCAGTTTCCCCATCTTGTCCCCAGGGAATCCTTTCCTTTCAGCAGTTGGGGCTGTAATTCATTTGAAAATATGAGAAACTTAGGCACCAAACTGTGGTTCTGAGAAACTCACAAGTGGTGAATGTCTACTTTAATTTCCTTCTATATACATGAAAAGCCAATATTTGTACAAGTACATGGCATAAAAAATCTAACATCTTGTGATGAAAAGTGAGCAAAGTTTATATGGAAAAATTTCATTAAGTCCATGAAACCTGTATAAGTACTTGAAAGGTAGTCTCAGGAATGTGAGAGTTCAAAGTGTGATGAGCCACCAAGTCATTTATTGCTACAGCTGCATTAAGCAAAGTGAAGGAGAAATGTTTGACATCTTCTCTATTTAAGACAAAAGGTTACTCCAAGCAATGTTTATTAAATATGCACAGAATGTTTGTGTATTATAAATGCTATGAACAGAATTTATGGGAGTCTCAACCTGTGAGGTATGTTATTCAGGGAAAAATTCCAATTTGGTCAGCTTGGAGTGGATTTTGGAAACAAATATAATACTTAATCACCTCCAGTTATTTTCCACTTTGTGTAAGAATTGAAAAAAATGCTAAAAGCTGTTTTTACAATTTTTTTCTTGAGAATTACTGGTAGTGACCTTCCTAGAGCACAGAATAAATAGTTTATGTATGAAATCTAAATTTACTCATGGAGGAGTGTTAGGTTAAAATACTCTTCCCATTGAGTCCTTAAATAGTTTTGGAAATGTCTTACTTATGCATTTTTATATCAAATATTTACTGAGCATCTACTATATGCCAGATGCTAAACAGATTCAAGATTTTGCACTGGGGTACTTAGATAAGACAAAGACCTGCCCTAGGAGAAGCAATAGAGGCATGAAAATAATTACAATTTGATATAACAGATAGTACTGACAAATAGAAGCAGTTGAGAAAGCACACATCTGTTCTTGGGTGTGCAAGGTAAAAATGGCATCATGGAGGAATTAAAATTTCAGACTAACCTTGAAGGCTGCCTACCAGGCAGCAAAGGATATTCAGGGCAGCAGTAATCACTAAGGTACCAAAGAACATTAGCACGCTTGTGACTACACTGAGGTATGTTTTTAAGGAATTTTGTGTGAAAGGAGCAACAGAAAGTGGATCTCTAAGCAGAAACAATGAAGCACCATGGATGGCATGTTAAGTGCTTACTTTATTGTTTTGGCACATGTGTTAGGCTCTTGAAATAAACAAGGTGTGAGATGATGAGGGTCTAAAATTTGGGATTTGCAATGAGACTCTAAATGGCTTGACAGTTACTGAACCACTCTCATTTGCTCATTTCTTCATTTGGGGGGTTGATATAATAATACTATCCTTAAATGAAGAGTAAATGAGTTAATGCATGTTCAAGATTGAAAGTTGCACGTGGTACCTAGCAAACTTGCTTTTTCTTCTGTCTTTCCACTTCTATGCATCTTCTCCTCAAGCTGCACTTTCTTCCAAAAGCTTGCCTTGGTTTTGATTTCCTTTTATACATTCCTGTGGCAGAAAGGTGGGGTGTCTTCAGCTGCTATTTAAAAACTTTTGATGATTGATTAAATATTGATTACTCTGTACCTAAGTTAAAAATAACATTTTGTAAGTGGGTTCAATAAGGTAAGCAAAAAAAATGTGAAAAACTTGAACAAAGGACAAGGGACAGATGTTGATATTTATAAATATATACTTAAGACAAATGTAACTTAAGTTATACTCTGAGAGTTCAATATTAGATATAATTGAGTATTTCCTTAAAAAATTTTGAAAATAAACCTGCTTTACAAAGGGAATATTGATGTGTAAGTTCATATGGTCTTGTTTGACACGTGGTACTTGAGGTGTCCTTCCATCTGTAAATTTTTGATTGCTTCCCCTTCCACAAAAGAGAAGCCAGGCCTGAAATGCGTTCTTGGGAGTTGGAAATGAAGCATGTTACAATCAAAATGGTATAGCATCTGTATTCTGTGGGTAAAATGTGAAATGTATTCTTAACAGCATGCATTTGTTTTCATTGGTTTAATGCAATTTGCATGCAACTTTCTCTAAATTGCAATATGTGCATTTTAAGATGATAGGATGATATAAATTGCAAATTTTATTAATTCATGTATATCTTCACATAATCAAAATATTAAATAGAAACTCATGAGTGTTCTAAAGTCTGTGTTGCTTTTGGAACTTGTTTTTGCAAGTAAAAGTAACATTTTAGTAAAAATAAAATCAGACACTAAATGTTTTAAATGTTTACCTTCAAATTTTTGAAAGAATTCCAAATATGGCAAAGGACATTCTTCCATACAGAGGGAATATGCTGATATGTTTCCCACTAATGTTATTGGGCTCTAATGACTAGCACCCTGCCTAATCCCTCAGCTACATTTTCTTATTTATGACTCAACAATTGTTTGCTTCTTTTTTTTTTTTTTTTTGCCGTATAAAATGGATTATATTTTATTATATATATTTATATATAAAAACTGTCAGAGCCAAACTTTCTGAAAAGAACAGGGAGCATGTGGAAAATGACACCAAGGAAACACAGCTTGGTGTGCACCTCCAGCTTAAAAAACAAATTCCAAAGTTATGTCATGTGTCCTTGTAGGCCTAGCTGACATCCTAATGGTGCAAGCAAGATTTGCAGAAGGAGTACTGGGCTTGTACAACCTTCTTGGAGAGGGAAGAAAGAACCCTTTATCAAAACATGCATTGTGGAGCCCATTGATCTAGTCTTCCTTAGGATAAGTGGTACATGCCATATCCGACTGGTGTCGCATAGAGTCCGACTGGCAGAATGGGGAGCACAGGACTCTGGAAGGGGTAGGACGCTCCGTATAAGGATGCCTCTTGCAGGGGCGGTTAATGGAGAAAGGAAGGCTGAAGCCAGAGGACAGCACAAGTTTTGCAGCCATTTTCAGCTTTTCCAGTTCTGCCTCCTGCAGTCTTTTCGCCTTGGCCCTTCGGTTCTGGAACCAGATTTTGACCTGGGTCTCTGTGAGGTTCAGAGAGCTGGAGAATTCCGCACGCTCAGCAATGGACAGGAACTGTTTCTGTTAAAAATTGCATTCCAAAGCCAAGAGCTGGGACGTGGCGAAGGGTGTGCGTGGCTTCAGATTAGTTTTTGGTTTCCGCAGGGTGCAGGTGATGGCACTCAAGTGTCTTGGCGGCTGCGGGTATCTGCCGGGTTCCTGTATTCACGCTGCTCAGTCCTCTGAGTTTTCCGACTTGATGGAGGCGGTCTCGAAGGGTTTGACCAGCGGCCCGGGGCTGTGTGCTTCCCGGGTGCCCTGTCCCGGTAGCTGCAGCAGCCGCACCGTTGCCCCGGCAGAGACACTTTCGGGCGGCCGTGGGGACGCCTCCTTGCGAGGCATCTTGTCCGACATGAGCGTCTCCACGCTGAAAGGCAGACTGGAGACCTTGACGCAGCGCTCCTCGGCGCCCCCCGGCCCCCGGCCGGGCCCAGCCACCATCGCCGGGCCCTCCTCATCGGACGAAAACAGGTTATTCTTTGCCTCTGGACGGAGAAGCCATGACTCCTCTGCCCTATGTAGCTCCCGGCTCCAAACTCGGCTCGCTGCCCTGCAGCTGCGTCTCCTGTTTGCTTCTTTTATCCCTTCCCATTTTTGCAAAAAGTTTTATAAAACTGGTAGCATCATTTGATATAACAAATAACACACTTACTTTTAAACGTCATTAAGCCCAGGAAAAATATTTTCCAGCATTCATTTTTTTTTAACAAATGAATTTTGATACATATTAATAAAGCATACAATTCATCCAAAGTGTACATTTAAAAGTATTGGTTATAATTTCATAGTTGTGCATTCAACCCTTCAATCATTATTGGAGCATTTTCATTACTTCAATTAAAATAACAATAATAAATGAAAAACAGGCAAACAAGAAAATTCCTCACCTCTCAATTTCTCTGTTTCCCCTGCTGTACATAGCTTGTGGTTCTGGCTATGCTTGCAAAATAATTTATTTGCTTATTAAGTAGTTTTATTGAGAAATATTCACATACAATATGATGTATCCAAAGTGTATAATCAATGGCTTTTAGTAAAATCACAGTGTTGTACATTCATAATCTCAAAAATTTTAGAAATATTTCATTACTCCAAACAGAAAGACTGGACACAATTTAGCATTCCTTCCTTAGACCTAGATAATCACTAATCTAATTTCATCTTTATAAATTATCTTTATTTACATTTTATATAAACGTAATCATACAATTATAGTACTCTGTGTCTGGTCTCCTTCATTGGTATAAAGTTTGGGTTTTTTTTTTGTCTGATATTAATAATGTGTAGTATTAATTTACATTTGTTCAGCCTCAAAGAAAATTGATCTTGTATACGCATTTCTACCCATATTCATATTTCACATAATATATTTATATTTCATATAATTAGTTTAGTTCATAATAGGGCAATCATACAGTATTTATCCTTTTGTGTCTGGCTTGCTTCAATCAACATAATGTCCTCCAGGTTCATCCACGTTGTCATATGTTTCACAACTTCATTTTTTCTTACTGCTGCGTAATAGTCCATCGTGTGTATATGCCACAATTTGTTTACCCATTCATCAGTTGATGGACACCAGGATTATCTCCAAATTTTGGCTATCATGAATAACACTGCTATGAACATCAGTGTGCAAATAACTATTCATGTCACTGTTCTCAGTTCTTCTGCGTATATACCTAGCAAAGGTATTTTTGGGTCCCGTGGCAAGTCTATATTCAACTTCCTTAGGAACTGCCAAGCCATCCTCCACAGTGGCTGTACCATTCTACATTCCCACCAACAATGAATTGGCATTCCTATCTATACACATCCTCTCCAACATTTACAGTTTTCCAACTTTTTAATAGTGGCCAGTTTAATAGGTGTGAAATGATATCTTGTAGTTTTAATTTGCATTTCCCTAATCATTAGTGATGTTGAACATTTTTTTCATGTATTTTTTTCACCATTTGTATTTCTTCTTTGGACAGTTGTCTTTTCATGTCATTTGTCTAGTATTTAATTGGATAGTTTGTCTTTATATTGTTGAGTTGAATGATCTCCTTATATAATGTATATTAAATGCTTATCAGATAATGTGATTACCAAATATTTTCTCCCACTGAGTCAGCTGCCTTTTCACTTTTTTGACAAAGTCCTTTGAGGTGCAAAAGTGCTTAATTTTGAGGAGTTCCATTTATCTATTTTTTCTTTTGTTGCTCATGCTTTGTGTGTAAGGTTTAAGAAACTACTACCTACCACAAGATCTTGATGTTTTCCTAGATTTTCTTCAAGGAGTTTTATAGTTGTTGGTTTTATATTTAGGTCTTTGTTCCATTTTGAGTTAATTTTTGTTTCAGGTATGAGATAGGGGTCTGCTTTCTTTCTTTTGGATACGGCTATCCAGTTCTCCCAGCAGCATTTGTTGAATAGAATAGACTCTTCTGGCCCA
>JAQZBX010001944.1:39988-76735 GCA_029593785.1 Cabassous unicinctus | reverse complement strand
AAGTATGTAGATCACTGAAGGTAACCATAGCTACAGCAAAATCTAAATATACTAAACTCCTGATTATATTGACTCAAATCACATCCTAAAAACATAGAAGAAAAATAGGCATGCCCATGCCTGGCATATATACTTTCTACCTCACTCTTTATTGTTATATACATGATGTTTGGCATTCAATGAAAAAGTATAAGGAAAACAAACAAAAGAAAACAAGATAAAAAGGGAATTAGCTGGCTGGAGTTAGGTAATCAGCAGAATCAGACTCAGAGATGACCCAGGCGTTTGGATTGTCAAACAGAGAATGTAATGTTAAAGGTGCTGGTGAAAATGGTGGGCAGCTGGCAGACAGATCAGAATGCCTGTAAGAAAAAGTCAAATAGAAATTCTAGAAAAAACACTCACACATGTACACACACACACACACACACACACACAAACACAGGGATGAGAATGCCTTCCCTTGTCTCATCAGTAGACACAACACAGCCAAGGAGAGTCTGAGAATGTGAAGTTAGGTCTATAGAAATTATCTACCTAAAATTACGCAACACAAGGGGGAAAAAGTGTTAATAAAACAGAATAAAGCATCCAATTGCTGTGGGCTAATATTGATCAGGCTAACATCCACTTATTTCTTCAAATAGAGTGGAAGAAATACCTGAAAAAATAAAGATAGAAAAATTTCCACAAATAATAAAATATATCACAAATCGAAGAAGCTCTGAAAACCCAAAGGGAAGTAGGTAGCAAGCCACACAGAGGCCCCGAGCCACCTTGAATTCATACTGCTTAAAACCAAAGCTAAAGAGAGAATCTTGAAGGCAGCCATGGAAAACAGATGCATTACATACAGTGGAACAAAGATTAAATATTTCAGAAACTATGCAAGCCAGAAGAAAATGGAGCTTCATCTTCAAAGTATGGAGGGAAAAATCAACAACCCAGAATTCAATACTCAGCCAAATATCATTTGGAAATAAAAGTGGAGCAGAGTTCTTCAAAGAAATACAATTTAAGAAAATGTACTAGGAGCAGACCTGTGCTACAAGAAAAGAGAAAGGCATTTTTTTTCAAACAAAAATATTTTTATATAAGAAAACAATTGGATTTATGCAAAAATATAAAGAGCCTTGGAAATAGTTAAAGTGAAGATAAATACAAAAGTATTTTAATCACTATAAAAGTTAATTGAGTACTAAAAGCAAAAGCAAAATAGGAGAAATATTTTGAGGTTTTACAGCATATGTAAATTATAATGTATGACAACAATAGGACAAAAGATGGGAGAGAGGAATTGTAAGCATACACTTTTCAGGTTTTTAAAATCTATATTAAGCAGCATATTTTTTAAAGGAAGAATGTGATTAATTAAATTTATCTACTCTATACCATGAGAAATCTACTACATTTTTAAAGAGGTATGAATACTAAGCCAGTAATCAAGATAAAATAGATTCATAGGAAAACACTCAATTGTTCAAAATCATCCATAACAGGGAAAAATAATGGATGAAATAAGTAGAAAACAACTTGTGAGAAGGTGGATTTTAATCCAACCACATCAATAACTGCATTGAATATAAGTTGTCTAAACACTCTCTTCTAGTCTGCTAAGCTGCTCAAGCATATACCATGAAAAGCATTGGCTTTTACAATAGGAATTTATTAATTTACAATATTACAGTTCTGAAGCTGATAAAAATGTCCAAATCAAGTCATCCTCAAGATTGGCCAGTGATCCTAGACTCCTCTGTCAAATGGCAAGACACATGATGGCATCTGCTGGTGTCTCCCTTCTCTTCTGGGTTTCCTTGCTTACATTTTCTAGCTTCTATGGGTTTCTCTCTCTTTGTCTGATTTCATTCTCTTATAAAGGACTTCCATAAGAGGATTAAGACCCACCCTGAATGAGATGGTTTACATTTTAAGATCTTATGCACCAAAAGACTCAACTTACAATGAGTCTACATCCACAGGAATGGATCAAATTTAAGAATATACTTTTCCTGGGTCCATACAGTTACAAACCATCACACTCTCCAATCAAAGGACAGAATTGGCAGAGTTGTTTAAAAAAAATCAAGCCCTAAATATATGCTACTTACAATTATACTAATTAAAATGTAAAGATACAGATAAACTAAAAGTAAAGGAGTGGAAAACAATATACCACTCAAGCCACAGTCAATAGATGCTGGAGCAGCTAAATTAATATCAGACAATGTAGACTTTAGAACAAGAAATATTAGCAGAGATAAGGAGTAAAATTAAATTGTTTAGGGGTTAATTGTCCAAAATGACATAACAATCCTAAATGAGTATACAACTGACAGCAAATCTACAAAATGCATCAAGGAAAAACTAATAGAACTGAAAGGGTAAATAGCCAAATCCATAATTTTGCTTGAAGACTTCAATACTCCTTTCTCAGAAATCAATATACCAAGTAGAAGAAATATCAGCAAGAATTTAGAAGACCTGGACAACATAGTAACCAATGTGATTTAATTGACATTTGTAAAGCACTCAACATCCCCAACAGCAGAATGTACATTCTTTTCAAGGACACATGGATCCTTTGCTGAGTTAGAATATATTTTGGGCCAGAGAACAATGCTGTATTCATAATCAGTCTAATAGAATGGAAAATATAAGAAGTGTTTCTCATACTACAGTGAAATTAAGCAGAAAGATGTTTGAAGAGGCAAAAATATTTGGAAATTATAAAATAAGATTCAAAATAACCCATGAATCAAAGAGGACAACATAAGGGAGACTAGAAAATATTTTGAATTGAACAAAAATAAAAATGCAATATAATAAGAACAAGTCGAGGGTGTTTGTTCTCATCACTCATATTCTATATTGTGCTTGATGCCCTACTCAGACCAATAAGAGAAGAGAAGAAAAGAAAGTTCAGATACATTGGAGAGGAAGTAGTAAAACTGTCTCTATTTTCAGTGTATAGAATGATACAATTTGCCAAATAATCTATTATAAAGCTTATAGTATTAATAAGTAAGTTCACCAAATCATGGAATGTAAGATCAAAAAACAACACATTTTCTATGCACAAACAATTAACAATTGAAATTAAATCAAAAACCACAAAGACACATAGTAGCACTTACAATAAGACCCCAAATCCTAAAATTTAGGTAATAGTCTCCCAAAAAATGTGCATAATCTCTATATAAAATTTTGATTTGAATAAATGGAGAGATATATCAAGTTTGTGGCTTGGAAGACTCAATACTATTATGATAAAGTCTCTCCAGATTGATCAATTGATTCAAAACAATCCTAATAAAAATCTCAATAAGATTTTTTTTTTTCAGAAATTGACATGCTAATTCAAAAATTTATATAGGAAAATCAAAGGAACTAGACTGCCATAGGAAATTGTAAAAAGAACAAATTTGTAAGACACATTACTTTAGTTAAAGGCATTATTTATGCTATAGTCATCATGACAGTAAATACATTGCCAAAAGAAGAGATACAAAGATCAATGGAGAAACAATTATCTGTGTGTGTATATGTGTATTAGTCAGGGTTTTCCAGAGAAACAGTCCTGACAAGCTTGACTATTTAATCTTATATACATATATGTATATGTAAATTATATATGTGTAAATATTAGATTTATGATAGGAATTGGTTCATGTTACCCTTGGGAATGGCAAGTCTGAATTCCCTAGGGAAGGCCACAAGTCGGAAACTTGATGGAGGTGATGTTGGATTCTCCAGGAGAAGCTGGTTAGCTAGAGTAAAGATGGAAATTCTTCTTCCTAACTGCAAAAATCCTCAGGTCTGGCTTTCAGGCCTCTAACTGATAGGAGGGGAGATTCCTCTCATTGATGAAGACAGTCTCTTTTGTTGATTGTAGATGTAATCTGTCATAGATGCATCAACTGGCTAATGATTTAAATTCATCTACAAAATACCCTCAGGGTAAGAATCAAGCCAGTGCTTGCTTGACCAAACAACCTGACACCATAACCTAGCCAGGTTGACATGAAATTTACCATCACAGCATATATGTGTTTCTGTGAATACATATATATTCAGCTGATTTCCAATGAATATACAAAAACAATTTAATCAAGAAAAGATACACTTCCCAACAAATGAGGTAAGACAACTGGGCATGAATATGTAAAAAAATAAATAAATAAAAAATAAAAAGAACTTTAACATATGCCTTCCCCCATATTAAAAATATTCAAAATAAGTTTTGGACGTAAAATGTAAATAAACCTATACAACTTTGAGGAAAAAAAAAGAGAAAATCTTTTAGACCTTGGGTTTGGCAAAGATTTATTTTATATCATACAAACCATATAATTCATACCAGAAAAACATTAATAAATTTACTTCATTGAAATTACAAACTTCTGCTTCTCACAATACACAGTTAAGAATATTAAAAGATAAGGTACAAATTTGGAGAGAGTATTTTCAAAATGCACTTCTGATATTGGATTTCTATAGAGAATACACAAAATACTGTCAATACTCAATAATAAGAAACCAAGCCATCCAATAGAAAATTTCAACAGACAAAACCCAACAAAGCAAAGCAGATACTGATGCTCACTATTAGGTAAATGCAAATAAACCACAATATGCCACTGTTACATAACCTATGAGACTGGCCAAAACAAAAACAAAATAAAACAAAAGTAAATTGATAATACCTAGAGAATACTCCCATGCATTACTTGTGCCAATACAAAGTAGTACAGCTAAAATGCAAAACTGTCCATTTTTTAAAAGTCAAACAAATATTTATCGTATGACTCAGCAATTCCACTCTTCATAAATGTTATTCCCTATTGCCATTTAGTTTTAAATTCAGATATCACGTCCTGAAAAGGAAACTTTCTGACCATACAATATAAATTAGCTCTTACTTCCCATTCCTTGTTTATTCTAAATTGCATCACCCTGTGGGTGTTGTTTGGTTTTTGTTTTTCTGGACTGTTATTATTTAGTTATATATTTTTGCTGTAGGTCTTCATAGCACCTCTCAGTCTGCTTTTTACCCCGTTCATTTCCTTGTTTGCTTGTTTGTTTACTCTCTACAGCCTGCATCACCTACTCATTCCATCCTAATGAGAACACAAGCCCCACCTGAGCAGATTTTTGACTCCCATGTTTCATTGCAGCCACAGTACCTAGAACTGTGCCTAGAACTACCTAGCATGTAAGATACACTCAATAAATCTTTATTAAATGAATAAAGCAAACCAATATTTCAAATCCGTTCTTAACATTGACTTCCTCCGTGCAAAACTCAATAAGCTTTGTGAGCCTTGCCAAACTGCATGCACTGTCCTGAGGCTTGAGACCTGTAGCAGAATTGTACCTTGAGCTTACTTCTCTCTTCCACTGAATTCCTGACCACTCGGCAACAGTCAAGATTGCTCTGAAACTTCTTAAGATGCAAGCAGAGTTTACATGTCTACTCCTGTCAAATTAAGCAGAAAGAATATGAAAAGCACGATGATTAGACAAAGCCAGAATTTAATGCAGAGGAAATGCATAGGGAACACTCAGCTATTTGGCAAGTCAACAATAAGGGCATTTTGGTTTCATTTTTATATGTATTCCAAGCAAATTGATAGAAAGAAATGAGTGGCATTATATGATGCTCAAATGCTGATTCCATTTTGCTTTGTTGAAAGTTTTTTCCCAAAGCTTGTTGTGATGCTGTCTCTGCCCATCCTTGCCTCATAATTCATGTTTTGTAAAAAGGGAAGAACGTGTTCCTGGCTGAAGCCAATTGGGTATAAATCCAATTTTGTTACCTAGGAATGGACTTTCCTGAATTGAGTGTGCCAGGTCTTAGCGACCATTTTATGCACTTGATTCAGAGCAAGATTTTATTTGTTATCCTTATATTCTTTTTCTTAAAATGAACAGATCCTGAACCAGCATGTACAGAGATTTTGAAGGTCATTCAGTCTAACATATTTATGCTACTTTGGAAACTGTGCCACTGTTGACTGTGGAAGATACCAGGAGGTTCAAGCCCTTCCCTGGGAAGTTTAGTGGTATGTTACATGCTTTTGTAATTTGCTTCACTTCTTTCAGGGCACAAGGGCACCATTTAGCAAATTATTATTTATGCAGTCACTGGGATGGCAGAAACCTGGAAGAATTAATGCAGTTCCCCAAGGTCCTTAATTAAAAATCTAAGTAGAAGCTTTCCTATCAACAATATCTGGCAAAATACTTTATAACCCACTTCTTCACTTTAGAATGTATTATCATACAACTAAAATCATATCATCACCCATCATTACAGATTTTATAAAACTCTAAAAGTATTTTCCTGACAATCCGTGAGTAATTATTTAGTAATTTGAATCTCAACATATGTAGTCAATTGAACAGTCATCTGGGATGTTCTTTAGCACTGGACAGAAATATGCAATATTTAAAGTGTACACACCATTAAAATGCCATAAAAATTCAGCTATGAAAGCTTTTTTTATTCCCTCAAGTGCTACCCCTCCCCCGCCTTTTTTGGCATCATAAATATGACTCATTTTTATATAGGAACATCAATAAATTCAGCAAAGATAAGAAAATCTCAAGAATCTCAAGGAATTTGCAGGATTGTAACAATGAGTAATATAGAAAAAGTGATGAGAGAGAATTTATAGGCTTATAAAGTCCAATAGGCTCTGAAAGCATGCTCTCAAGTAATCAGCAGATATTTCTGATAACTTATGGAAGTCATCGAGAATCCTTGAAATTATAGAAAGGATTGATAAAACCTTTCATATCTGAAATTAAAAGAAAAGTTTTACCTTCATAATTATTAACTGGTCAGCTTAAAATTTCAATAGTTGGGAAGCAAGTGAAATAAACTGTCAAATAATCAATTTGCAATCACCTAGAAGAGGGCAAGGTACTAGAGAACAATCAACATCATTTTGTGAGGAACAAACTGTGCCAAGTCAATTTAATTTCCTTCTATAATAGGCTGGCAGGACACTTAGATGAGGAAAAGACAATAGATGTAATCTATCTGTACTTGAGAAAGATTTTTCACTATGAGCCACAGAAAACTCTTATCAATAAGATAGAAGACTATATCTGGGTAGGTGGGTGGATAATTATGAGGGAAGTTGCCATTCAATGTGCAAGATAAGTTACCCAGAGAAAATCTGCAGGGCAGAGCCAAGGGAGAAAGACAGAGCTGCTATGTGATTCTCTGAAAGCACGCTGCTTTAAAGCGCCATTCAGAATGCATGAAATACAATCTTTCAACATTCCCAAAGACTATAGTAGATGTAATGATGAGTTGTTATCAATTTATATTTAAATTATGAATTAATAGTAAAAAAGATGACACATTATTTCCTGAAATTCTAATGTATAAAAAAATAATATTGCAATATCTCTGTATATATATATAGTTCAAAGTTCTGGTCATTTTCCTCAATCTCCAGAAAGTATAACTTTTTATGATTCAGATTAGGTAGAAGAAGGAAATTAAGAAGTAAGTAAAATACAATAAATAAAATAAAAATAATTAAATAGAAGAAAATTAAGATGATTAAACTCTCCAGAGATTAATTATAAAAACCATAATGCCAATTTATTACTAATTACCAGAAGTGTAATAGTAAAACGGGTTAGATTAATAGATATGCATAGATATTAGCCAAAGGGGTAGTTATCTACAAATATACAAAAGTAAATTGATAATAACATTAGTAAAATTTCAAGTAATTCCGTTAGTGTTTTTACTTCATATTACATTTTTGGGGAATTTTTCTCAGTCGACATTGAATTAGAACTATTTTTGCAAGACATTCTAGAAAAATTCTTAAATAATATTGAGATTTTTTTACCTAGAGACCTCTGAAACACTTAAATTTACAATCAGGAGAAGATTTTAAAGGTGTCTGAATATTCCTGGACTATTTTGTCATTTCAACTGTGTCTCATGCATTTTTGTGACAACCATATCATTTATGCTCTGGTCATGCTCAAATCTATGTGCTCTAAAATCTAATAAAATAAATAATTAGATCATTTCAAAGGGATATAGAAAATTCACACAAGATGAAATGGAAAACTGAATCATCTATAGTAATTACGGAAATGCAAATGAAAGTAAACCTGTGGCAAATTTTTGTGCTTGCTAAATTAACGTTTTAACTTATAAGACACAAAGATGACAAGGTTAAAATGATACTGGTTTATTTGTAAACTATTGATCGCACTCTAACTTGGTATGATACTTTCATAAAGAAATACACTATTATAGAAATCATAAAAATACCTGCATGTTTTTTATTAATTAATCCCTATCCTGGGAATATATTATAAGGAAATAACAAAACAGAAGTGTGCTCCTTGTATTTATTTATATTAGTAAAAATTGGCAAGTTCTAATGAATACTTTTGGAAGGAATGGTTGAGTCAATTTTATCAGCTTGGTATATTTTGCAAGCACAGAAGTAAACCTCAAGAAGACTGAAGTAAAATAAAAACTGGGTAAAAAGCAGATGCTGAGATGGTGTGGAGTAGTGGTGCTAACAGGACCACCCAATTATCATGTACATTTAAGAATCCCCTCAACCTTCTTGTAAAATGAATCAGGTGAAACAGTCTTCCCCTTCCACTTCCTGACCTTCAGCAGCAAGATCAAGCTCAAAATTTCAGAAGTTTAAAAGAAAAAACCAACTCTGAGTGGGTGTGGCCAGGGGACTGGAATGACTAGGACTGAGAGAAGCTTCTGCATACAGAGAAACTTAATAAAGATTGAACCACAGAAGCCACATAGCTAATTTGTTAATATACGATGTGAAATATAATTGTCTTATGGATAGCATGTCTGCATGCATGCTCTTTCCCTGGAGACAAGCTACATGTAAAATCACATTATTGGATGGTTTCCTCTTAAGATATCAGAACAAAGGGAGTTAATTATAAGGTTTGACGTTTTAATAGCATGAGGTTTTGTTAGGCTGATGTATCCACCTTCACAATGGTTACATATGCACTATAGGAAGACATAGTTTCTTTACAAGGCAGAATTCAGCCAACTTGAATGGGCACAGCTTACATCTGTTAATTCTTAGGGACACATTCCTTCTTTTAATATGCTAACACAGTTAATCAGATTTAATGAGATTATAGTCAATTGAGTTTTGGTAAGGGCATACTTCATTTTTAAAATGACTTTGCACATCACTTCCAAACTGATTCAGCATGTGCGATTTCTTGGCAGAAGGATATGGATTTGTACAGTTCTTGCCACATACACACATAATGTGATAGGTGCTTTCCCATGTGCTTTGTATTTTGCAGCATTTGAAATGGAAACTTGTGCTCCATTTGCAGCTTTGCCACATACTGTGTGGTTTAGACATGCCATAAAGTCTCACTGATTTTGAGGCAGGCTAGTATAGGAAAGAGGGAAGGCAGAACAAAGTCATAACCACCACAGCTGAGATGCCTCCAAGAACAGGGTCACAAGACCCCACCCAGAAACCCCCTGAGGGAAGGCAGTCTGTCCTAGACTGAAGCTGTAACCTTTACAGCTGAAAAGCTTGCCAAGAACCTGGTCACGAGGTCCTGTTTGAACTCCTGGGCTAAAAAAAGCCCAGTGTAGCAGTTTGGCATTATTTATGAATTTCAAAAATAGATATTGGATTATGTTTATAAACTGGTTTGTTCCTCTAGGCATATAAATTATATTGGACTCAGAGGTTTCACTTTTACTTGATTAAATAATGATTAAGGCTTTGATTGGGCCACATCAGTAGGAAGTTGAGTCCCTGCCCCCTTGGTGGGCGGGGACTCACAGAGAAATGGCACCACAGATAATGGAAGTGGGACTTTTGATCCTGGAGCCCAGGAAGTAAACACACAGAGAAGCAGATACAGCAGAGGCCCCAGGAACAGAGAAGAGCTGTTCGCCTGATAGTCTACAGCTGGGCTTGTGGAGAGAGCAGGGCAGCTGAGCCCAGAAAGAAACGAGCCCCGGGAGGAGAGGAACCCAGAAAACCTGAACCCTTGCAGACATTGGCAGCCACCTTGCTCCAATACGTGGCTATAGACTTTGGTGAGGGAAGTAATTTACGCTTATGGTCTGGTAACTGTAAGCTTCTACCCCAAATAAATACCCTTAATAAAATCCAACCAATTTCTGGTATTTTGCATCAGGACCCCTTTGGCTGACTAATACACCCAGGATAACTCCCAACAAGAAGGCCTCCCTATTGGTTCCCTGAAAGCTAACAGGAGCAACCTGAGGGGTCTATAGTATAAACCAATAGGAGGGCAGAAAAGCAATCAATTGGGACAGCAAATAGCCAAGATCCCTCCTTAACATGGGGAAGGCCAGCATTAAAAAGGCCGCAGGCCCACCTCAGTGCACCTCTTGCCCTGGAGCACACCAGCACTCAAATTTTTAGTGTATACTCTTGCTTTCTCTCCTCTCTCAATAAACCCTTTACTTGCCTGCTTAACCTGGCATGTCTTTGAATTCCTTCTTGCAATGTAGTAGCCAAGAACCTGGAAAACCTCTGCCAGCAACAATTTTGTAAAGATCAAATAACATAACTTGAAAGACCTTTGCAAACTGTTAAAGGGCTATATAAGTATATGTTGTTTTAAACTCCTAATTGTGCTTACAACATCTGAGAAAACAAGAAGATTGTGGCAGTTTGATATTATTTATGAATTCCAAAAAGAGATATTGCTTTATGTTTTTAAACTGGTCTTTTCCTCTGGGCATGATACCCTTTGACTGCATAAAGTTCAAAAGGTTTACATTTACTTGATTATGTTAAGATTAGGGCTTTGATTCGACCAAGTTATTAGGGCATGCAGGATTGAGTCCCTACCCCCTTGGTGGGCTATATAAACAGACACTCACTCAAGGAGAACATAGAAATAGATACACAGAAGAGAGACAGAAGAAGGGAGCGCCATAGATGCGGAAGATGATCCTGCAGTCCCAGGAAGAGAGATGAGCCACTAGCCTGATAGTTCACAGCTGACCTTTTGAAGAGAACAGAGCAGCTGAGCCCAGAAGGAAATGAACCCTCAAGCCTCCAGCTGAGATTGGAAGGAGCTGGGACCACGGAGCCTTAAGAGAAAGAGCAAGGCTGAACCCTCACAGACATCACTTGCCACTTGTTTCAACACATGGCAACAGACTTTGGTGAGGAAGTAACCTTGAGTTGGACTCTTTAGGGCCTTGTAACTGTAAGCTGCTACCTCAAATAAATACCCTTTATAAAATCCAACATATTTCTGGTACTTTGCATCAAGACCTCTTTGGCTGACTAATACAGAATTTAGTACCATGAAGTGGGGTGGTGCTTTTGCAATTACCAAAATGTTGGAATGGTTTTACAAATGGGTAAGGGGTGATTTTTGGAGGAATTCTGAAATGCTTGATAGAAAATGTCTAGATTGCTTTGAAGAGTCTGTTGGTAGGAATATGGACACTGAAGAGTCTTTGGATGAGACCTTAGAAATAAATGATGAAACTTACTGGAAACAGGAGGAAAGGCGATCAGTGTTTTAAAGAGGCAGAGAACTTAGTAAGATTGACTCCTGATATTGTATGGAAGGCAGAATTTCGAAACTATGACCTTGGACATTTAGCTAAGGAGATTTCCAAACTAATGTGGAAAATGCAGCCTGGCTTCTCCTTGCAGCTTATAGCAAAATGCTAGATGAGAGAGACAAGATGAGAACTGAATTGCTGGGCACAGAGAAACCAGAAATTGATTTCAGAAATTCCAATCCATTGGAAATCAAGCCTCCAGATGATAGTGCCCCATTTGAGGAATTAACTAAACTTTGGAACTTGTAAAGCAGGATTAGAAATGCAGCTATCCAGGAAAGACTTGTGGAAAGTTTTATTGCCTGATGGCTTAGACCCCTGCTTCTTACATGCTTTTTGAGAGAGCTGTATTAACAAAACCACTGTCACCCTGGACTAAAAGGGACATGGAGGGGAGAGACGGAAGGGAAAATATATTTAAGAGGAAAACCATGGAACCTGAAGTCTGGAATTAAGACATTTCCTTATGCCAAGAGGGGGACCCCACCCATGTGTACATAGAGGTGAGTTTGCCCTGGCAATTGAAGAGGGTGGGTGTTCAAGTCCCGTGTTCAGGGAGAGTTTTGCTGCCCCAGGCTACAGAGAGGGTAAAGCACATTCCCCAAGGGTTAGGGAGAGTGAAGTCAACTCCCCATAGATCTGAGAGGGGTGGGCCGGTTGCCCATAGATTAGGGAAGGCCAGGTCACAAAGTCAATGCTCTGAGAGGGTTGGGCCTGTATCCCAGAGATTAGAGAGAATGTTGCCTCCCCTTCACTGTACTAAGGGGGTTCATATTCTACCCCAGAGATTGGGTAAAGTGTGACCATCACCCCAATGTTCTTGGAGGTGAGGTCTGGAACTTGGTCGCCACCTGGATGCTTGATGAGAGTGGAACCAAGAAAATGGCCATTGGGCAAGCCTGTGGAAAGTGTGAGCCCCCATGAGACCCCAAGGATGATAAGAAACCATCATCTTAAGAATGACTCTCAGACTTTGAAATCTAATGAAGTATGCCCTGCAGGTTTTCAGAACTATAGGGGAACAGTGACTCATGTTGCCTCCAAAATTCCTCTTATGGTAATTCAAATGTTTATCCTCTGTCTGTCCTTTTGTATATTGGAAACAGATAAATCATTTTGTGAGTTTCAGAGGTCTACAGTCAGATGGGACGTTGCGCCAAGACCAACTGTATTTCTATAAACTGATTGTGATGTGATTTTTGTGCTTAGCATTGTTAGTGATTTAAGTTTTTTTTCCTAAATATTGTAATGTCTTTTTGGAATTCAGAAGGTGGAGTTTGATATTATTTATGAGTTCCAAAAAGAGATATTGATTATCTTTGGAAATTGATCTGTTCCTCCAGGCATGATACCCTTTGATTATATTAAATTAAAAGGTTTTATGTTTATTTGATTATGTTAAGGTCAGGGCTTTTATTTGATCACTTCATCAGGGTTTGCAGGGTTGAGTCTCTGCCCCCTTGGTGGGCTATATAAACAGACACTCACTCAAGCAGAACGAAGAAGTAGATACACAGAAGATTCACAGAGGAAAGGAGTTCCATAGACACGGAAGAGGATCCTGCAGTCCTGGGAAGAGATATGAGCCATTCGCCTAATGGTGTACAGCTTACCTTGTGAAGAGACCAGAGCAGCTGAGCTCAGAAAGAAACAAGCCCTCCAGTTTACAGCTAAGATCCAAAGGAGCTGGGGCCATGGAACCTTAAAAGAAAGAGGAAGGCTGAATCCGTACAGACATCACCCACCATCTCGTTTCAACACTTGGCAATAGACTTTGGAGAGGACAGAACCTTGAGTTGGACTCTTTAGGGCCCAAATAAATACCCTTTATAGAATTCAAAAGGTTTCTGGTACTTTGCATCAGCACCCCTTTGGCTAACTAATACAGAGGTATAATCTATTTTCTGAAAGAAAATCTTTCTTGTTGCTCATCAAGAATAGCACAACCCTGTGGAAAGGGTAAATATTTATTTTCCCAATGAATCATCTATTATTTAATCAAAGTTTCCTTACTTTGAAATCTGGGATTTTCCTTCTCACTTGGTGTCCATTCCTCCCAGGCCATCCTCATCTGTTTTCTTCCCTAGAGTTCCCTCTTTTAAATCCTAGAGCTCTAAGTTATTTGGGGGGAGAATAGTCACCTCATAAATTTCTAAGCATATCAAGAAATTTAATATCTTAAGAATGGGACTAATATAAAGCAAATAAGTCTCTTTGCTCATTAAATATTGAGCAACCACAGCATATCTTTAAATATGTGATGATAAACTTCGTATTATTCAATTTTGGCCTGGAATAGGGCTGTAGGCTGCTCCCTGACTATGGACATTATTACACAAGATGCCTTCCCTTCACCATGCATAAATGGTTAAATGTTTGCAGTTTGAGCACGCCTAAATTACAAGGCATTCCTTTGATGGATTTTATGAAAGGAAATGTTTTCAACAATATATGAATTTGAACATATATATTATTATTTTAACTCAATTACAAGTGATATGACTGGACGATAATATATAACCAGTAAAGATAAGGTCTAAACTTAGCAACACCTCTGCCACCACCCCCACAAACTGTTTTTGATACTACTGAAATCTTACTCCAGAGTGTAGGGAAGAAGGAAACTCAGAGGCCGAGTCTATGGTGGTAAGATGAAATGAAGCTAATCTTGTTCATGACCTGGCTAATTAAGAGCCTTGTTTGGGTAGTTGTGTGGCTCTGGGGAACCAAAAAGCTGGCCTCTTATTCTCTGGATATCAAGAATGTGACAAATTGCTATTCATTTGCCATAATAATAAGGTCTTAAGACATAGCTATTGGCAGAACCTCGGTTTGAAAGGGAAATCTGGGCTTGTTTGGATTTGGTACCATTGAGGTATCGGCTGCAAACTAGTAATCAGGGAAAAAGTAGTTGACATGAAGATAATAAGATCCAGAGAACAGAGGGGCTGGGAAGTGTTTTTTGCTAATAGGTGGTGGACTCCTGTCGGTCTGTGGGCATGTTTTCTTGTATCCAATAGTGTTCTGTGTTGTTGTTTTTGTTTTATTTTCTCTCTCTTTTTAAAAAATCTAAATTTGGCACAGCTAATAAAATGCTATCAATCATATACTTAGCTTTATGGGTATATTTTCTTATCTGCCCATGAAAGCCTACTTTTGTTTTACTTTTTAAACTTACCTTCTTTCTCCATCCATAATACGACTCCCCTATTTTATAGGTATCCATTCTTGTTTATTGAATTTATGAATTTTAAATTGAAAGTTTACACATTTATGAATATATGTGAATTCTGAAAAAATATTTAGGCTTGAGAGTTTGATTTATTTATTTTATTTCAAAATTATTCTATTTCCTTTTTTTAGTATTTCATTCAATACTATATTGATATCTATCTGTGTTACTCTGCATAAATATAGTTCCTTACTTTTGTTTACTACATAGTATCATGTTCAACATTTTATTAATGTTTTTTTACATTATTATGAATACCTAAGTTGCTTCCAACTCATAATAAGTTACTCTTACTAACACAAAATGGGCATTTTTCTACTAGGCTTTTTATGAGCACATATGAGAATTTTTCTGGGGTTTATGCCTAGAAGCAAAATTACTGGGTAATAGTGTATCCACATACTTACTTCTAATAATTTCTCCCAGATTGATAACACGAAAGCATGTATTCATTTATTATCTGGTCATTTTCCCTTATTCTCATTTACACTTGATATTATCCAGTTTTCATTTTTTTCCCAATCTGATGGCTGCTTATAAAGTAATATCTTGTTGTGCTTAATTGTATTTCTCTGCTTCCTAGTCTCCATACGTTTGTAAGTCTAAGTCATTTAGGTTTTCCTTGTTGTGAATTGCCTCTTTTTAATTTTGTATTTTCATTTAGATGACAATGATGTCTGTATTTCACTGTAGAACTGCAATGTGATCTCTGTGCTGGCATTTCCATCTGTGCTTAAAATTGAGATAGCACCAACTAGTACCACTCTAATTGTGATGGGCAGACAGAGATATGTCACACCTAATTAAAGCAGTCATGCCAATTGAAGACTAACTGACATTATGACAACCTGCATGAATTAAGGTTTTATAGTTGGTCAAGTAGGAAAAAGATGTAGGATAATTGAGTCACCATATTTCACATGGTAGAACTGACACAACGCACTCTAGGGAATTTGTGCCTTAGCTATCTTCTAAGCATACTGAACCTGTACGTTAGCTATTAGTATGAGGATGCCCATTGCAAGCAGAGATCTCACCCATCATATTAAAATGATGTTGATTTTAGTTACTGATTTCATCGATTGGTTGTGCATTTTATATTAATTTTACATAAAAATAACACAGTTACAGTAAAGTTGGAAGTACAAATAAAATATTTTCCTTAACCACTTTGAGAGTATATTGCCTATCTGATGTTCCATCAACTCTGAACACTTTACCAAGGATTTCCTACAAACGAGAACATTCTCCTAAATACTTGTAATACAACCACCAAATTCAGGACATTCAGGACATCAACATTACTACTATCCAATCCTTAATCACATTCTTTTCTTGACTTTGATGGCCTTCAGACTTTGGAAGATTACAAGGCAATTCTTTCATAGATTATCTCTTAGTTGGAGTTTATCTGCTGTTTCCTTGTGATTTACTTTCAGGTTGTTCATCTTTGGCAGGCAAATCATAGAATTGATGTTGGGTTCTTCTCACTGCATCTTATCAGGTATGTGATGTATTGAATTATGTCCAACAGAAAGACATGTTTAAGTCCTAACTTCTGGATCTTTGAAGGTCCCTATTGAGATGAGACCAAACTGAGTCAGGGTGAGCCTTAATCCAATATGATTGTATATCTTCTTATAAGCAGAGAAAATTTGAACATAGTAGTAGGAGTGAGGAGACAGAACCAGAGAGATGACTATGTTACTGAGGCAGAGAAATGAGTTTGGAATTCTCAGCAAGCCACCACCAGAATGCTAGATTTCAGGGAAAGCACAGCCTGCTGACATGTTGATTTTGGACCTCTAGCCTCCAGAACTGTGAGACAATACCTACCTATTGTTTAAGCCAACCATTCTGTGATATTTATTATAGCAGCCGGGGAAACTAAGACAGAGTCTTAAAAACCAGAATTAATAATTTTCAAGGTCAGAAGAAGAATTTTTGACTCAATATCAGCATTGGCTCTTTTCAGAATGTTCAGCTGGTCAGTTCTCCAGACTACGGACTTGAATATCACTTTTATCACAGTTTCAAGCTTGTGGCCTGTTCTACAGAGTTTGGATCTGCCAGCCCCCATGGCCTCATAAGCCAATTCTCTAAAATAACTCATATAACTTGTTGGTTATGTTTCTTTAAAGAGTCCAGACTAATATAAGGTGGTACTGAATTTTGATTTGTCTCATTATTGATGGTGGTCAAATTAATTACTTGACGATGATGAGGTCTGCCAGTCGTCTTCACTGTGAGGTTACTTACTTTCACTTTGTAATGAATAAGTACTTTTGTAGGGAGGCACTACAAAATTATATAATTATCCTGTTCATCATCTTTCTATGTATCTATGTGTCTATTTATATATCTATCCAATCATATCAGTATAAGCTCATAATTTCTAATTATATTTAATAAGTTATAATCCATTTATACCATTATTTTCATGTATTTATTTGGAAGGTCATAAAAGCTGTTTTTTGCATCCCTTTGATGTGGTCCTTTTATTCTTTGGGCATTTTATTTATGACATAATAAGATATCTTGTAGGCTTTATTCAGCCCTAGAGTGAGGTATTTGTCAAGAGAATCCTGGTTGCTTTTAGAGGAAAATAGTTAGTGTGCCAGGTCTGTTCATTGTTTTCAGGGTGTCACTGCTCCTAGGCCCTCTCAGTATAGGGTTAGATAGCACAAATATAATTATACACATACATATGTGTATTTATATACACCTATACACATTTACATTTCTATTTATTTTGACTTTTGTATCTATATACATTGAAAATCATGAGTTCACATGGCCATTTTCAATTCCATCTAATATCACAAGGTTCATTCTGGTTAACTATCCTTCCATATTTAAAATACTTTCTCTTACACAAAGTAACCTGGGTAGCATTACCTCAATATATTAACCTATTTGATCAATCTTCCTGTATTTCACTGACCACCCACCTATTACACCCTCTTCTCCCCATGAATGCCCTCCTCACCTGGTCACTCTGACTCCCCATATTGGACCACTCCCTCTGAGAATGGTCCCTTAATCCCTTGGGCTCTAACACCTCACAGCAGGCTGCTCCTCTCTTGGATGCCCTCCACACCCAACTCATACTCCAAGACAGCAGTCCAAACTGCTCATCTTCCTGGAGGCCCTTTCACCTCACTTGAACTCAGGTACCTTATGCCTGACTTTCTCTCAGTGCTGCCCACCCTACTCTGTTTTTTTCACTTTTTACTTTTTGGTAAGAGAAATTTTCTTATCACTCTGAAAAGCCTCAAAAAATGCATTTTTACAAACATTGGGTAGATGTGACTCCCCAGTCTTCTCAGCTGTGCTTCGGGAGGGGCCTTCTACCACTCCACCACACGCCCTCTATAAAGTGGGTCCTTCGTCCAGGTCTCAGGGCTGGGATGCCCCGTGGGTCACCAAGGGAAGCTGTAGGGTGGCTGGGCCTGCACCTCTGTGGCCCTGTTCCAGCTCATGTCCACCTTCTGCCTGTCCTGTCTCCAGTACAACAGACAATTGAGAACCACATCCTCAAACTTTCCAGAGCAACCTCCTTCCCACTGACCCCGAGTGGAGGCCACCAGCTGGGAATGCAGCTATTCAGGGAGCCACATGGTTGCCCCAAGCCAGGAGAACTCAGAACAGGGTTCAAAGACAGCTCCCACTTTCTGACAGTGGGGAGATGCTCAGTACAGACCTGGGGAGAAGAGGGTGCTTCCAGAGAAGAACCAGTAAAGCTTCTTGTGCAGAACTGAAGGACTTGGCTGTGATTTCCCGGAGGCTTACTGGAGGTGGTGGCCAGCCTGGAGACCTCATGCCTTCTCCCCTAGTACCTGCAGGTGGTAGATGACCACACAGCCAAAAAAGGTCAGTGGTGTCCTCGAACATCACCTTCAGCCAGTCCACCTCAGTGGCTGACATGGGCACTATCTGAGGGGTGTTATTGTACTAGTGGAAATCCACAATCTTGCTGAGCGCCTTGGTCCCTTGCGAAGCGTCCAGGCATTCGTGGCGACTCGAGAAGCCCCCTTGGAAGTGAATCTGCTGCTGGGAGATGTAGATGAGCTTGGAGAACTCAAACAACTCCCACTGGGAGGGACCCTGGTCCAAATTCCAGCACATCTCATCCTGGTCAAACAGGTATTTTTTTCCCAAACTGCCCATTGTTGTGATTCAGCACCTTACTCACCCTGTTCACAGACTTTGCACAAGCCAAAGAGTGGGTCATCTCAGCTCCACAAGGTCATGCAGGGCTTGAATCCCGGTTCCTCCACATCCACACTGGTGAACCCTCCTCTGTCTTGTAGGCTGAAAAATGACTCCTGAAGATATCCAGCTTCTGCTCACTGAAACTTGAGGCAAGCTAGTTTAGGGCATGGGAAGAGGACTGGCAGAAAAACATGGCCATGAAACAAATGGCCATGGAACCCACCTGGAACCCGCCTGGAACCCGCCTGAGGGAAAGACCCCCCACCTGAAGGCTGCTGGAAGAATCCCAGGAGAACTCCCCCATTTAGAATGAGATTTCATGCCGGATCAAGGAAAAACCCCGAATATTCTCAAGGGGCCTTAAGAAGGGTATATGAGCCAAAGTGCAAAGAATGCAGCTCTAGAAGCTTGAAAATGCAAGGAAGCTGGAAAATCCCATGAGCCTTCGGAGGGAGTGCAGCTCTGCTCATGCTTACTGAGTGGTTAAACTCAGTGAAACTGATTTCAGACTTCTGACCTCTGGAACTGTAAGAGAAAAAATGCACATTGTTTTGAGTTATAGAGTTTGTGTAATTTATTACAGTGACTACAGGAAATGAATACACCTTTCCTTGTTGTGACTCTCCGTGCTGGGATGCTCACCATGCAAGGACACTAGCTTCATTGCACTCGAGCTCTCTCTCCTCATGTTGGGCCAATCCTAGGTGAATTCCTCATCCTTCTTAACTTAAGCTGTGACCCACCTCATTCAGGGTGGGTCTTAATCCTCTTACTGGAATCTTTTATAAAAGAATGAAATTCAAAGAGAGAGAAAGTCATGGAATCAAGAAGCCTAAAGCAAGAAAACCCGGAAGAGAAGGGAGAGACCAGCAGATGCCACCATGTGCCTTGCCATGTGACAGAGGAGTCCAGGACTCTTGGCAGTCAGCCATCAGGAAGAAAACATCGCCCTGATGCCTCCATTTGGACATTTTCATGGCTTCAAAACTGGAAGCTAGTAAGCTAATAAATTCCCATCGTTAAAGCCAACACATTTTATGGTAACTGCATTCAGCAGCTTAACAAACTAAAACACTTCCCAAGTTTCTCTTGATTTTAACATGCAACATGGCACAATGCTCATCTCACAGGCAGATATTTAATTTGGCAATAAACTGCAAGCTTTCCTCTACCCTGCCAATATATCATTACAAAGGAAGGGTTTCCTCCTGAGGTACTCTTGGCTGCAAATGAGTGAGAAAGTGAAATATTCGAGTCAGGCTCAAACCACATAATAAAGGAAGGCAATCAACTATTCAAGCAGATGAGGAAGTGGCCAGAGTGGAAAGACTGAAGGCTTAGCAATACACCAGGGATGCTAGATTACCCATCAACCTATTTAGCCCAATCAATAGACAGGAGAAAACCTTGCATGAAGAAAAATAACCTTTGAGGGAAAAAAAAGTTTCTAGCCATAGCACAGTATAGATTAAAATAGTTTGTATTACTTTCTTATATTTGATCTCTTTTTGTGAGTTAAGTTTAAAACAGATAATTACAGATACATATTCATATCTCTAGCATTAACACATGGAACTAATTTGAACTATTGCAGCATAGCTTTTAAATAGAAACCAACATGCCTTTACATTTTAACTTCTATGATTGGGAACATTTTGCTATGAACAGCTCAAGACTAACAAGAACAATATTTCTAGCAGCATGTTTCAGTTTAACTGCAATATTTAATGGTCATAGAGTCTTCCACAGAAATTTAAAATAGAATAATGTAAATTAATTATCCATTTCACAAAAGAAAACATTATTCTTTTGTGAAATGTAACTTTTAGTTTGGTTACATAGGACATTTCACTAGAACTTTATGCTTTTATCTATATTTTAGTTCAAGAAGGATTCAGAAAATCCCTGGCACTATCTCAGTCCTCAGTTCTAAAATGCAACTGTAGAAGTATGTATGCTCAGCTATCAAAGAGAACAAAGCTGAGAGTCTAGGGTAATGATTAAAATCACCTGGTCTCCAGCCAGATTTCTTGAGATTAAATCTTAACCTATCAATATAATAGTCTGTGACCTGGGGAGACTCACTTAAACCCTCTATACCTCCTTTGTAACATGAGATTTAGTATCTCATTATTGCCATCCCATTATTTATTATTTATGTTATTTATTAAGGATAATCCCTAATTTACAGATTATTGGACTATGAAATGATACCCTGTGAACTGTGTAATGTAGTCTCTGACACACAGTATGTACTCAATAAGTTATTTACTTTTACAATTCAGGTTGCCTTAGAATGGTAGTGGTAGAAGACTGAACGGAGGGAATATAAGAGAGAATGAGAGAAAAAATTGGACACTGGAAAGTGTGGGCAATTCTTTCCAGGAGTTTTACTGAAAAGGGAAGGAAAGACATGGAATAGTAACTGTGGAGGATATTGGCATAAGGAGGGGTGTGTTTGTGTTTGTGTGTGTGTGTGGTTTAAGATGGGAGAAAGAGTAAAAGTATTTATGATCAAGGGAATGTCATCAGGAAAAGTTGAGAGAGCGTAGAATTGTGGAACAATGTCCTTGAGAAGGTGACAAGGTTGAGATCTAAAGCCATAGTGCAGGAGCCCAGAGGATCCTTCCACATTGACAATAGCAAGGGTACCTGGCAATTGTGGATGTGGTGGTTAGAGTTTGTGGTCATCTTCTTCTAGAACACTTCCATTTTTTTGGTGAAATAAGAAACAGTCATCAGCTGGTCGTGAGGATGAGGGAAGAGGGATAGGAGGTCTGATGGGAGAGGCTGAAACAGTGAATTAAGAGAGGGGGAGAATGAAACGTACAGAATGCTGGCAGTACAACCCAGTTGATCAGAACGGAGCTTAAAGTTCTTCAGATCCCCTAATTAACATTCACCTTTGCATTCACAAGATTTCATGGTCTGAACTGAGAAGGGCTGTGAGACAACGCCAAGTCAATGACAAGTTTAAATCCCTTGCAGATATGCAATTTGAATGTGTCAGAGAAATCTGTTTTTTCAGGTTTTTGGAAATTAGTACAAACCTCAACTTTATACAATAACGAATATTCCTGTATTTTATTCTCCATAGAAAAACATATCAGTGAAATTCACAACAAAACTAAAGAATATTTCAGGAACACCATTTGTTCTAAATTAACCAGACTGATTCCCTGATTGATAAAATTCAATGCATTAAATGACATCAGATTACCCTGCCTCTGTCCTTCCTTCTTGAATTTCATTAAAAAGAATTAATTGCTCTGAGGGCTTTTGTGTTAAAGAACAGGGCACTAATGCCATGCCATGGGAATCACAGGCCGATTCTGCCACAATACAGGGCGTGACCATGCCAACTGCACACAGCTGCCTCCCTGGGTGAGGAACGATTGCACTTGGCTCCAAATTAGGAATTTATTTTCTTGCTCCTATATAGGGGAGGGGGAAGGCAGTTCACAAGAGAGAGAAAAACTTGTGAAGGTATTGATTCCTTGGTTTATCAGTGACTTCCCTATAGCCTTTGACTGTAAAATGAGGATAACAATACCTATCCTACTTGCTAAATATATTTCATATGCTGAGCACATATTAGGCATGGATTAACGGGTAAATTATTAGTATTGCCTCCCTTTAGTCACTTGGAAGATAAACATGTGAGAAAATGCTACATACAAGAAATAATACACAGCCGTTTGATATAAAAAGTCTTTTATCCTACCAAAATGTAAATTAAAAGAGCTATCATAACACATACAAAGGAGATGGATTAGGTAAATAGAAGATTACATGATAAGGCTGTTTCCACCATAAACCACCCCACAATGAACTTCAGGGTAAACTTTATTATGTGGCTTGTAATATTTCCAAAAATATTTAGATTTATTTTATTGAATTCATTGGTTATGATATATATCTAATGATGTCTTTAGAAACCCATAATATCATAAGATTTAAAGTTAATGCCTGAATCAAAGGAAAACACACTTACACAAAATGATAAGGTTTAGTGAATTATTACTTGAATAAAAACTGAAAAACCAAGATCAAAAAGGGGCATATTCACTCCATATTATTTTGTTGGTTAAACTATTCCCTTTTTGAAGTAAAGAATTATTTTATTAGGTCCTAAGACCCAAGTACCTCTTTATGTTCCCTTAGAGTGTACTTTCCATGATATTAAACCACTGATCAGGACTTAGATTGAAATTTTGTCGGGCAAGACAGCCATTTACCAGGCTAGCACCAATGAACTCAGATTGCAGGCAGCAATGTTTTTAAAACAAAATTGTAGCATAGGCCACAAAATTTGCAGTATACATGGTTACAGGGAGAAAATAAATTGTTAGCTTGTGCAAAGACTGGGGATTTGGCACAATGCAAATATTTTTTGAATGTTATTAGCTCATGGCAGACACTATTTCTAACTTCATTCCTTACAACCAGTTTAAACAGGAAACCTAATGATACTTAAATTGGAGCTGGTAAGTGATGAGCAATCACTGGCAGGATGCTCATACTTAACACCAATTAAAGATAATGAAAATTTATCAGCAGTAGAAACACGAAAGCATAGCCTCTGAATATCGAGAAATCTGACAAACTTTCAAATTGAAAAATTGGTGGCACAAATTACATTTAAAGTCATGGCTCTCAAGCCCTTGGTTCAGCTTTTGAACTTACCCATAGAGTAGTTGTTTATATAATTTGTATTTCATATTGTAGCCCTTTGATATAGTTATGAATTCCAAAAATAGATATTGGCTTATGTTTGTAAACTAGTCTGTCTGAAGTTTCACATTTACTTAATTGAAATATGATTAGGGCTTTGATTGGGCCATATCAGTAGGGTATTGGGTCCCCACCCCTAGGTGGGGGGGGGCACTCACAGATAAAAGACATGGCAAAGGAAGAGAGCTGGAGTTTTGATGTTAGAGTTCTGATGCTGAGTTTTGAGCAGGAGCTCCAGGAAGTAAGCACACAGCGGAGCTTGGTCCTAAGGAAGGAGAGGCGGCCCTGGGAAAAGAGATGAGCCGTTTGCCTGATAGTCTACAGCTGGCCTTGTGGAGACAGGCAAAGCCTAGAGAGCCTCATAGTCTACAGCTGACCTTGTGGAGGAAACAGAGGAGCTGAGCCCAGAAAGAAATGAGTCCCCGGAAGAGAGGAGCCCAGGAAGCCTGAACCCTGGCAGATGTCAGCAGCCATCTTGCTCCAACATGTGGAAATAGACTTTGGTGAGGAAAGTAACTTATGCTTTATGGCCTGGTAACTATAGCTTCTACCCCAAATAAATACCCATTATGAAAGCCAACAGATTTCTGGTATTTTGCATCAGCACCCCTTTGACTGACTAATACACATATGGTTCAAAAGTCCTTAGTGTGAGGGTAACAGTTTTAAGCATGAAACTTGATCTTGTGGGTGAGTGTAATGCACACTATTTCCATAACAGATATAAACTGTACATTTGAGAAAATGGCATTGGGGTCTAAATTTGATGTTTTAATTGAGAAAAGGAAATGTGAGCAGATTTATCTCAAGTCTCAAGATCTGTAATTAAGGAGAATAAGATATAAAAAATGTAATCCTCAGAAATACTCAAATCCAAAATGCTTTAACTATAAATGGCTCCTCTGAGTGAACGCCTTTGCTTCTTTGTGTTAGATTTTAAGATTTGCAGTAAAAAGCCAGTATTTCAGTGACACCAAATGCTTAAGAGTAATGGCCATAAATTCATATTGTATTAATTGTTTGCAAATATTTTGAACCAACCTACAACACTCTTTAGACCCACAAGATTTTTGCAATAAAAAAGGATCACAATTCTCAACCTAAGAAATGTCAGGTGAAGTAAAGACCTAGGTCACTCCTGGAGTCGGAGGAGCTGGTAGGAAGCTCTTGAACATTTTTCCCAGGAATTCTCCAAGGTTCATGACAATTTTAAAAGCACTGTCAAGATCCCGAGTCCCCTGCCTGGCTATCAGAGTTAACTCACCAAGAAGATTTTCCTTAGAGTCTCTGCCCAAGAGAGCACGAGAAGATGAATAGCTCCTGCCTGCCCCTATACTGATAGTTCTCTTTCTCCAAATTATATGAATAATACATCCTGCTTATGGCCGAGTGATTTTCAAACTTTTAGATGGGATTATCTTTCCAAATCTCAAGATTGAAAGAGCTCAGGTGGTAAACATATAAGATATTTGGGCTAAAGCCATGAAATGAGCCTATATTAGATAGGGTTAGCCAGGTTGTAGTGGGTTGAATAGTGACCCTGGAGGCTATGACCTAAGCCTAACCCCTAAGTACCCTGAATGTGACTTTATTTGGAAATAGAGTCTTTACAGATGGAGTTAAATTAAGGATATTGAGAAGAGATCATCCTGGATTTAGGGTGGTCCTTAAATCCAGTAGCAGTTGTCCTTATAAAAGAAAGGAAGGGACAATCTGAAACACAGAGAAGGCCATGGAACAGGTTATATGATTTGTTCAAAGTCAGAGGCCCGAACCCAGTCTTCTGAGTTTTAGTCTTTAAGGATTTTTAATAGTTCTATGAGTTATTTCCAAATGAATGCCAAAATGCTTATAAAATAATTCACCCTAAACACTACTCCCAGCCTCTTTTCCTTATCACAAGTCAGAATTATTTGTTATCAGTAGTATCATCAATGTAAGCATAAAACAAATTTGGTTTTATGACAAAAACAGTGGATTATTGTAACGTATTAACCTACATTCACTTTAAAATGTGCTAATTTTGCTGACATGATAACTGAAAATATAGTGATTCTTCTTTAAGAGTTCCCAATAAATGAATTATATTTCCTACTTTATACCTGTGCAAAAAAAAAAAAAAAAAGCTTAAAATGGATTATGTTTAGAATGTCTTCAATTTCTGAAATGATACTAAGCCATTTTACTAGGTCAGAAAATTGATTTGGTCCCCTGCTTTTCCCTAGTTTCAATCATGAAAAATAGAAATTCTGATATATTCAATTCTCATCCGTGTAGTATTATTCTGCTTGACTGTGGTGAAATATCTTATTCTAGCAGAATACTATGGGTTTTGCCAGTGGGTTCCAATAAGTCAAGGCATTCATGGCAATGCATAAGTAACTCAAAGTGTTGCAATTGGATTAAACTCACTCTACTTAAGTATGGCTAAATTCCATATCCCACCTGATGGCATCATTATATAACTGTCAAATTTGTCCAGGATGAATAAAGGAGGTTCAGTGATTGGGTAGTAATAAATATTTTATAATAATGTATATTTAGTAATGGCTTAAAATTTTTTGTTTGTTCTCTTGATTATCTAACATGGTCCATTGATCATCAATAGCAATCAGCACACGTAGAATTCAGATATCAATAGACATTAGACTTGCTTTCTTTCTGTTTTTGAGTTTGGATATAAATGTGTGTTATTTAATAAGGCAATTCTTACATAAAAAGCACCCTGGATTTGGAGTCAGAATATCTATGCTCAAGACCAATCTTTCCATTGTATATTCTTGAACAACCCATTTAAGTTTTCTGATCTTGTTTCTCATTGTTAAGGTAGATAATACTTTAAAGCTTAAAGACAGTGAGAATCAACAGATAATTTTATCTAGACAAATAAAAGTTACCTTTATTATCAGCAGTAACAATCACAGATTAAAGGGAAAATATTCTTACTAGAGATTTATGCATAAAGGAACACTGGGCATTTCTCATTCAAGGTGTAAATAGCGGTACATGTTTCAATTCTTTTTCTTATTCTTAACAATTTAGACTTTTAAACAACAAACTATTTTCAAACATAAACTTAATTTTTCTTGTCTTAACTTATAAAAAAACAAAAGTCTGTGTTAGATTAATCAGGTATCCCCCAAATATATGTTCAAGTACTAACCCCTGGTCCTGTGGGTGCGAACTTTGTAAATAGGATCTTTGAAGATACTTTTTGGATGAGGCCAAATTGAATCAGGGTGGGCCATAATCCAACATAATGGATGTCCTTATAAGCTGTAGAAGCCAGAGAAGGAGAGAGATGGCCATGTGACAGAGGTAGAGCTGCATCTACAAGCCAAGGAACCCCAAGGATGGAGGCAAGCCAGCACCAGAACGCTACAGACTCAGGAAGAAAGCATGACTTGCCTATACCTGGATTTTTGACTCGTAGCCAACAAATCTGTGACATACAAAAGAATTCCTGGTGTTGAATCCATCCATCCTGTGATTGTTTGTCATATCAGTCCTGGCAAACTAAGAGTCTCCCAAGGGAAGGGGGAGGGAGGAATAGAATAGATGGAACAGGTGGCATTATGAGAGCAATGGAAGCATTCTACATGATCTTGCAATGATGGATACAGGCCATGTTAAGTTACATCAAAATTTATAAAAGTGTATGGTCCAAAATGTAAACCATAATGTAAACCATTGACCATGGCTGGTGGCTATGTTTCAATATTTGTACATCAGTTGTAACAAATGTACCAATCACATATAACATGTTATCAATAGGGGAAGGGGGAAAGGAGGAGGATGTTGGATATATGGGAGTCCCCTATATTCTGTACATGACTTTGCTGTGACACAAAACTTTGAAGACAAAATGAAAAAAGTAAGACATTGGGGAAATAAATGGTAGAAAATGTCACTGCATATACAGGACAACAGTTTTTTACAGTGATGAAAGACAAAATGTCAAAAAAAAATTTTTATTTTTTTATTTTTTATTATCCCCAATTTAAAAAAATTCTTATTTTTGAAAACTATGATTATTATTTTCATATTAATAATATTTAGCTATTGTATTGGCTTCATTTTTGAAGAAGGGTTACAACTGTGGCAGGGGAGGACCTGTGTGGGGTGTCAGTCATGGGAGATACATGGGAGGAGGTTCACTTGGGCATACATATAAGGCATATAAATGGGTTCAAATGTTCATGGGCCATTGTTATGGTGGGTGGAGATTCACACAATAACCAAAAGAATATTGAATTCCCATCCTGGGGAGCTCTGCCACATTCTCTAATGGAACAGCAAGAATCCCCCAAGTACAGACGCAATGGCTAATGAAGGAGGATGGTATATTGACGGGCCCTTGATATTGCTGACTGTGCTTATGAACCTTTACTCTTGAAATTGAAACTTAGCCTAGTATTATAGGGTGCATATGTGTTACCTCCTGAGAGCCTCCTTGTTGCTCAAATGTGGCCTTTCTCTAAGCTGAACTCAGCATATAAATGCAATAACTTCCCCCCAGCATGGGACATGACTCCCAGGGATGAGCCTCCCTGGCACTGAGGGATTACTACCAAGCACCACCTAGCAATGCAACTGGAAAAAGTCATTGACCCAAAGTGGGAAAAGGTAAAGACAAATGAGTTTATATTGCTAAGAGACTTCAAAGTGAGTCGGAAGTTCTTTCCAGAGGTTACACTTATGCACATTTCAGCAGGATCTCATTTATTGCCAAATTAGAAGCTATCCCAAATAGCAGGGCTCCTGAGGGCTCTGGAGACACCCAGGCACTATGGTCAGGGCAGATAGCTCATGAGTTATCTGCCCTTGCCAATGGCCCCTACTTTGGGGTTTGTGCTCCCCTTTGTGACAGAATTGGACTCAGTTGTGGTTTCCCTACACATATCTCTTTGGTTCCTTCTATTTGAAACTATATTTGTTGGTGGTGTTGGTAGGTATACATCCAAGAGACTTGAATCTTTGGGCTGTCCATGTGCCAGCTGGGTCCTGAGCCTCAACAGAGTTGCAACACCTACTCTCCAGTTCATTGGACTCACCCAAGACAACTAACAAGGAGGTGATGATGTACAACCACCATACCCAGGAACTAAGAGAGTCTACAACTGCAAGCAAGAAAGTCCCATTCATCGGCCGTATGGGACTCAAGCCCCCTGTATTAGTTAACCAAAGGGGTGCTGATGCAAAATACCAGAAATCTGTTGGCTTTTATAAAGCGTATTTATTTGGGGTAGAAGCTTACAGACACCAGGCCATAAAGCATAATTTACTTCCCTCACCAAAGTCTGTTGCTGTGTATTGGAGCAAGATGGCTGCTGATGTCTGCAAGGGTTCAGGCTTCCTGGGTACCTCTCTTCCCAGGGTTCATTTCTCTCTGGACCCAGCTCCTCTGCTCACTCCACAAGGCCAGCTGTAGACTACCAGGCAATGGCTCCTTTCTCTTCCTGGAACCTCAGCTGTGTCCAACTGAGCCTTCTCCTCTTCCTCCCATATCTGCTTCTCTATGTGTTTGCTTCCCTGGCTCCAGGATCAAAACTCCAAACTCCCTTCTCTGTGGTGTGAGTTCTCTGTAAGTCCCCACCCACCAAGGGGGTGGGAACTCAATGTCCTACTGACATGGTCCAATCAAAGCCTTAATCATTATTTAATAAAATAAAATTGAAACCTCTGAATCCAATACAATCTAATATGCCCAGAGGAACAAACCAGTTTCCAAACATAATCCAGTATCTATTTTTGGAATTCATAACCAATACCAAACTGCTACACTCCCTCTCAGTCAGAGGTGGAATGGGCATTATTATCCCAGAAACCTCTGGATTGGGGAATGAACTATGGACTAGAGTGGACTTACTGGTAATCTACTATTGACCTATTGTGATTCTAGCAATGGAAGAATTTATATCATTGATGTGGAGGCAGGGGTCACTGGAGGTTCTGAGGTCAGGGAGAGGGAAAACAGGTGTAATATGGGGGCATTTTTGGGACTTGTGAATTGTCCTGAATGACATTGCAACGACATATACAGGTCATTATATTTTGCCATAACCTACAGAATTGTGGGAGAGAGTGTAAAGTACAATGTAAACTATAATCCATGCTTAGTGGCAATGCTCTAAAACGTCTTCATCAATTGCAATGAAAGTACCACTCTAATGAAAGATGTTGTTAATGTGGGTAAATGTGGGTGGTGTGGGGGTGGGGCATATGGGAATCCCCTATATTTTTTATGTAATATATATGTAATCTAAATATCTTTTTAAAATTTTTTTTAAAAAGTCACCTCCCTACCTGACTCAAAGGAGATTTGATGAACATATCAAAAAGTATTGTGTCTTTTTTATAATTAATTATTTTTATTTTTAAAGAGCCTTTAGGTTACATAAATGTTACATAAAAAATATAAGGGATTCCCATAGGCTCCACTCCCTACCCCTCCTACACTTTCCCACATTAACAACAGCCATCATTAGTGTGGTTCATTTGTTAACAATTGATGAAACCATTCTGAAACATTGCTACTAACCATGGACTATAGTTTACTTACATTTCATTGAAGAAAACTTAACTGGATGGTTACAGCTACCTGTAATAAAGGCTGGGGGATGCAGTCTTTTAGTTGGGTAGGTTGCACAGTTAAAATTGAAGTCACTAAATATAGAAGGGAAAAGTAGATACTGGGTGGTAATTAGCAATTTCTGCAACAGTAATGATTTAGGATTGCAAACCTAAGCCCAACTTGAGTAGTACAATTTCAAAAGCATCAGCTAATTGTAATGCTCCATGAAAGTGAATGTTATTGTTGTTGGTTAATTAGTACAAAACAATGTTCTTTAAATATTTACATATCTTGTCTGCCAGCCCAAACAATATTCTTTGTATATTATAAATTAATTTGCTAGGACATTCTATAAATTCATAAAGAAAAAAGATTTATGAAACAGTGTGTCCATTTTCTAAAATGTTATAAAATGTCTCAGGTATTTATAGATTCAATACATTTGGGCATAATCACATAAGCCATGAAAACATCTGGAAGAGTCAGCAACAAATAGGTCTAGTTAGGAAAGCATATGTTTAACCAGCAATACTCAGGCAAGCTAATAGTTCAGATATAGGGGTCAGATAAAGAGGTGGTAGAAGCCTTATCGTGGTACCACGAAGCAGTAGTTCTCAGAAATTTAACACAAAACCAAAAACTAAAAGACCCCAAATCTGTGAAGAACAAAGCATAAAAGTGTAAAGGCATATGCCCTCATCAATAAAAAACTTGCTATGAGATGTCTGTGTCTTGTTCTCTCATATATATAATTGAAGCAGAAATCGTGGGCCCTAGGATGGACCTTTGGTGTTTATTCTGAAGGTAAAGGGATACCATTGATAAGTTTTGAGCAGAGTGTTGGGATAAGACTTAGGTTTTAATAGGAATATTCTTGTTGCTCGGTTGATAAAACACTAGTTGGGCGGGGGATTGAAAAGGAGAAGAAAAGAGTTGAAAAGGATATTAAGTGAGAAATAATGATGGTTTGGGCTAAGGAGGTATTACTGCTGTATTGATTCCTACTCGGGATAAAGGAAGGTTTCCAAAAAATGTAAAATCATGACTCACACAAATTTCAAGTTAACACATGTCAAATATTATAATGAAGTCATTAATTATATGAAGAAATGGCAAGATATTACAACCAGTTTAAATGAGAATCCAAAGAACAGACACATTTATAAATTAGGAATATTGAAATGAATTTTCAAATGGACACATAACTGGATTTTTCCTGCTCATGCAGGGGAGGTTGTCTTCGCACTGGACAGAATTTATTTCCAAGTTTATGGACAAGAATTATTTGGACTTCTAGCATTTTTTACTAGTTATCTTTAATCTCCTCAGAGTTATAAAACAATCTAGCCAAAGACAAAGAAGCATATACTTACGGGATCAGATAAATAACCTCCCAGGTGCCAGCATTCCACTTCAAAGCTATTCAATCTCTTTAGCTTATTAAAAAAGAACTTATTTTTTCCTTATAGTAGTCGATGCTAAATATACCACATGCAAGATTGTTGGCAGAAATCACTCAGTTCTTTAACCCAGTCTACATCAGTTCTCCTTGAAATAAGACAAAGTAGATTTTTCCCATCAAGTGATGTATCTTTCTCTTACCCGCTGTACCTGTGTTGGCCTTGTGACTTGCTTTGACTGAGAGGATGAGCAGAGTGAACTTGTGCCAATTCAAAAGGCCTTGTCTGCTTCTGCCCATTCCCTTGGAGCCCTGCCTAGATTCATGTCCATGTCTCAGGTTAGTTTGCTGGAAATTGAGAGAACAAATTGTTCAGAGGAAATGAAGCCCTCCAAAACCCCAGCTGAGGCCCCAGGGATGTGAGAAAACCCAGCCAAGATCACCAAAGCCACCAGCCAATGTAAAGTTGAATGTGGTGAGTCTCAATCAACCTGCAGACTTGTTAGTTAATTAATGCTTATTATTTTAAACCACTACATTTTTGGGAAGATTTGTATGCAGCAATTGCTAACTGAGTTTTGCTAACAAATGACAAATTATAATATTCCATCAATTATAAAATGTACCATTCTTTTATGTAACATTGCAGAAGAAAATATGTTGCTATGTAAACCATGATACAATGCTTTGTTGTCATTTAGAATCACCAGTTCTTCTGAATCACTTAGCACTCCATGTCATTGATATCCAAGCCATTGATACCCATATATTTCCAATATTGTCTTCTGAAAAATCAGATACATTGTCAATTCATCATTTCCAAAGAGTGCAACATTAAAATCTCTAGTTTCTCCTGCATTTTTCTTAAAACCCACAAGAGCCATTTTACAAATTCTCACAGACGTGCACAGGCAATTATATTTACAGCCAATTCACAACTGCCTCCTGGCCCACAAAGTTGTCCTAGGCATGCTGATTTCAGAGATGTTAAAAGTGTGAAAAAGTGTGCATTTTAAAATTGGTATATATGGTATTCGAATTTGCTGAACGATCACTTATGTAATATTAGAGAAAGAGGGTGTCAGAGAGTACTTGGTAATGTACTGATTACTAATTATAATGTAATTACTAATTATAATGTACTGAGTTACTAATTATAGGCAAGACTATAAGAACAAATTTAGATAGGGTGGGAAATATCAGAAGTTCAGTGTTGGACAAGTTCACTTGAGATATCTAAATAAAAGCATACAGTTAGGCAATTAAGTGTGAATCTGAGACTCATAGATGTGGGAAAGGCTAAAGATAAAACCTTGTTAGAGATCAATGTATGAATGGTTTTTAAAGCCACAGGACTGGATGAGGTCATTAAGGAAGTATTTATCGGTAGAGAAGAGACTAAGTACTAAGCTCTGGGCATTACAAAGTTTAGAGGTTGTGTGAAGAGGCAAACTAGCGTAGGGGTATAAGAAGGAGAGAGAAGAACAGTGTATGGAATACTGTACCCAAGAAGCCATGATCGTTTAGAATATGGCATCAAGGAAATACTGGTGTGGCAAGTTAAGGACTTTGAATTTACCTTCAGATTTAACAGTGGAAAGCACATTCATGACCACGAAAAGAGCAGTTTTGTGGCATTCATGTAGGCAAATGTCTGATTTTAGTGGAGTCAATAGGAAATAGGAGAAGAGAAATTGGAGATTAGAGGTAAATGGAACTCTTTCAAAGCGTTTTGCCATAAGGAGAATGAAATGTAAGCAGCAGGTAGAGGCAAAAGGGGCGTCAAAGGTTTTCTTGTGTGTGTGTGTTGTTGATGTCTATCTGTTTGCTGATAAGTAGGACCAGCTTCACGGGCAGGCGGGCTGTGTGGTAGGAAGGGGTCTGGTGCTGGGAAAAGCCCCCCACTTGGTTTAATGCACTGTTTATGTCATCTTGAAATTTTTAAGATTTTCTTTTTGTACTTGTACTTTGTAAGTGAAGTCATGAGACAACATGGCAAGCTCGTGAGCAGAGTAGGTAGATGCTGTGTGCACGTCTGCTGCCATTCCTTGACACTCCGTTTGCATATACTATTCATGATGTCCTATGACCACAGAATTCTGGTGAACCCATGATATGGGGGAGTTCCACAAGGTTAAAAGCAGTACAAGGTAAGCATGTTACCTCAGTGACTAAGTGAGGATGCGGAGAACCAGCTTCAAGAAGTCACGCTTCTTTTTAGAACCAGAATTTGCTCGGCATGCAGAAAACAGGCAGCAGTATTTTAAGAAACGTGAATGCAGAGAGGACTCAATCGCGTTTTCACTTACTCAGTTTACTTCCCTGTATTAGCCAACCATGTATGCTGAAAATGATGAAAATGAAGGAAAGGGAAAGATAGTGCAACCCTAAAGATCCTCTTTCAATCCTTCCTTATTCATCATGAAGGAAAATTAGAGAGTGCTGGAATTGTGTGCATATCAGAAAGTGAAGTAAAAACAGTGAGTTAATTTATGCAGTAAAAAATGAAATATATATATACACACATATAAACTATGAAATACAAATTGCTTAATTTCAGGACTTCTGCAAATGAGTTAATGCTCTTATATTTGAAGTTAAAACAGGCACTATAAAATATAGAGGTAAATGGTAAATTTTATGCTAGTAATTGAAAGTTTGAATTTTTTCTTACTTAGAATGTTATTAAAAGGAAAATAAAAAACACTGTGAAAAGTCATGAGAGACACCACAGAATAAAGGTCTCTATTTATTCAGAGCTAGTACATATGTAGAGGAGCTGACACTAGCAGTGGTTCTCAAACTTTAGATTGCATCAGAATCACCTAAAGGACTTGTTAAAGTACAGACTTCTGGGCTCTTTCTCAGTTTCTGATTCCACAGGTCAAGGGGGAGCTCCAACATTTCCATTTCTTTCAAGTTCCCAGAATGTTGATGCTACTGGTCAGGCAACCACATTTTGATAACTAAACATCTAAGGAAGAACTACTGGAGATTCACATCTTCTGTGTGTGTATGTGTGTGTAACAGACATAAGATTATGAGTTTAGCCCAGGGCTTGTATGTTTGAGGAGAAACTCCCACTGGTAGAGTGGGAAAGTAAGTAGAAAATAATCTGATTCTTTAGCAAAATTAAGTGCCCCTGTGATTTTCTTAAATATCTTTTTTTAATATATAGTGTTCTACTTGCATTGGACTGAGCTGGTTTTAGTGGTTTGTGGCTAAAATCTCTACTTGATATAGCAACCTAATTCAAGTTGCTTATCCTGGAGTAAGAAATTCTCATGTGAGCAAAAATCCAGGTAGGGAGAAAAAAAACAGTGAATGCTAGGACCGTCACTTTTTTGCTTGAAAGATTTAACGTCTTCCTCTACTAAAAGATTCTGACTCTCTTTCTCTAGGTAGAATCTGTAGTTTTTGCTAAACCCACTACACTTTCATTTAAATGGAGAACTTACCCCCTCTACCTCACTTTTATTACCTAAATAAGTATAATTTTAACTGATGGGAAATTACTATTTTCTCATGGATTTCCAAATATAAATGAATCGTTCTTTCCTTCTCTTAGTTCTTGCTAGTGAGCTTATTCGTTCAAATGAGGGTCTGTGTCATTGTGTAGACTGTGTCTCCACTTAAAGATAAGGTCATATCTTAGAGATGAATTATGCCACATACCAGTGGCATAATCATATCATACTGGATGGAATGTTTTGTTAATTTACATTTCTGAAATATAAACTGTTTATTCCAAATATTTTATTCAAAAATAAGTCATACATTTATTGAGATATTATGTAAACAGATTCATGGAGGATTAATACAATTTTATAATCATAAGGGTTTTCAGAGATTCAAAGGAGAAATTTGGGAAAATTGACCCAGGTTAAGAAAACCCTGCAGACGCATTTACTGAATTAGTGGCAGAGTCGAGAATAATCAGGCTGTCGTTATTTTAAATTCATTGAGAAAATTCAAAACATATTGTCTTAGTTTGTTAAAGGTTGCCAAAGCAATATACCAGAAATGGGTTGGCTTTTACAATGGGGATTTATTAAATTATAAGCTTACAGTTCTGAGGCTGAGAAAAATGCCAAATCAAGGCATCAGGCTAAGGTGTCTCCCCATAAACCAGCTGCCAATGATCCTGGACTCCTCTGTTAATAGGAAGGCATATGGCAGCATCTCCCTTCTTCTCCTGGTCGCATCTTTCAGCTTCCTGGTTTTCATGACCTCCTCTCCCAGCTTTTATGGTGTTCTCTCTGTGTTTCTGTGTTCTGCTGATTTCAGCTTCTGGCTTCTGGGACTTTCTCTCCAAGCATTTGGGGGTTTCTCTGTGTGTGTGTGTCTCTCTCTCTCTGTATTCACCCTGTTTATAAAGGACTCCAGTAAGAGGATTAAGAGCTACCCTGGGCTAAACCTTACTGAAATAATCTAATAAAGAGGCCCTTAACTGGGTCTTATCAAAAGGTCCCACTGTCAATAGGTTTTCACCAACAGGAATGGATTTGTTTAAGAGCATAATTTTCTGAGGTCCATCCTGCATCAAACCATCACACTCCACTCTCTGGACCCCAAAAATACATGTTCTTATCTGTGGCAGTTTGATATTGTTTATGAATTTCAAAAAGAGATATAGATTATGTTTATAAACTGGTCTGTTCCTCTGGGCATGATAACGCTTTGATTTTATCAGATTCAGCTGAAACATCTGATTAAATTATGTTAAGAGATAGGGCTTTGATTCAACCAAGTCATTAGAGTGCGACTCAGCATTGAGTCCCAGCCCCCTTGTTGGGCAGATGAAACAGACTTTCACAAGGAAATAGACACACAGAGAAGATACACAGAGGATCCTGTGTCCCTGGGAAGAGAGATTAGCCTGATGGTTTACAGCTGACCTTGTGAAGAGACCAGAGCAGCTGAGCCCAGAAAGAAATGAGCCTCAGAGGAAGAGAGATGAACCCTATGCCAGCCTATAGCTG
>JAQZBX010001944.1:0-39888 GCA_029593785.1 Cabassous unicinctus | reverse complement strand
CACTTCTTTGTCTGACTATACATTACCATGTACAAAATGCATTCATTCCTTCACAATATTTCAAAAACATTAAATCGTTTCAGTTACAATATTAAGTACAAAGTCCCATCAAAATCAGTTACAGGCATGTAGTCTTCCTGGGGCAAAATTCCCCTCAGGCTGTGGATCTGTGAAACTGAGAAGACGTTATCTGCTTCCAATATACAGGGGCAGTCATAGAATCAACATTCCTGTTGCCATAGGGAGAAATTGGAAGGAAAATAAGGTTCATGGGTCCCAAAAAGTTAAAAAAAAAAAACCACATCAATTAGATGTCAAGATCTGAAAGACACCTTTGAAACCGTGGTTTCTTGTCCTTGAGGCCTAATAGAGTAGCAGTGCCACTCTTTCCAAGGGCTTGCCCATTGGCCATATTCTCTGTTCCACCCTCATCAACCATTTGGATGGAAGTTGAACCCTAAGCCTCACCCTCTGAGAACACTGGGCTGATGTCCAGATTCTCCCCAATCTCTAGGGCACAGGCTCAACCCCCTTAAAACAGTGGGGTGGTGGCCAAACTCTCCTCAATCCCCAGGGAATGTTCTCTACTGTCTATGAAGCCTGGGTGGCAGCACTTTTCCTGAACAATGGGGCAGAAGATCACCCTCTCCAAGCTCCTGAGCATACTCACCCTTTCCACACACAAAGGTGGGTCCACTCTCCTGTCCTGAGATGTTTTCAGTCCAGACCTCAGCTTCTGTGGTTCTGCCTTTGAAGTTATTCTTCCTTCAATCTCTCCCTTTTCTGTCCCGTTTAGTCCAGGCTGACAGTGGTTTTGTTCATATAGATCTTGTGAAGAACTTCTTGGCTTCACATGCAGTACGCAGTGGTCCAAGCTGCCACACAGTAAGACGTTCCATAGATTCTTCCTAGATAACTGTATTTCCAATCCTGTCTTACACTGAAATGACTGGCTGATTCCATGTTCAGTTAAATCTTAAAATGGGCACTATTCTCTGGGGACTTGTTTTCCAGAAGCTCAGAATTTTCTAAATCATCAATTTCTGTTTTTGCCCAAGCATTTCCTCTAGCATTTTACTACAAGCTGCAAGGTAAAGACAGGCCATACTTTTCACATTTCATTTGGAAAGCTCCTCAGCTAAATATTCAGGCTCATGATTTTCAAATTCTTCCTTCCTTTTGACATCAGGACACAATTTTACCAAGTTCTCTGCCATTTAAAACAAGGGTTGCCTTTCTTCCAGTTTGCAATGGCACATTCATCATTTATGTATAAGATTTCATTGAAAAGATATCTAGTATCCATAGTTCTACCAACAGTCTCTTCAAAGCAATCACGGTCTTTTCTATTAAGCACCTCACAAGCTTCTTCCAAAATCTTCCCCTTCCCTATTTATAAAACCATTCCAAAATTTTTGGTATTTGCAGTTGCAGCACCCCACTTTTCTAGTACCAAAATCTGTCTTAGTTTTCTAAAAGCTGCCAAAAGCAATATGACACATGATGGCATCTCCCTTCTTATCCAGATCTTGTTGCTTTCATCTTCCTGGTTTCTGTGGCTTCCTCTCTCAGCTTTCATGGATTTTTCTCCAAGCTTTTGTGTTCTGTTGATTTCAGCTTCTGGCTTCTAGGACTTTCAGTCTCATCTTCTGGGGAATTGTCTGTGTCTCTCTTCATATTCATCCCACTTATAAAGAAATCCAGTAAGAGGATTAGGACCCACCCTAAGTTATACTATATTGATGTAATCTAGTAAAATGTCCTTGGACTGAATATAATCAAATGATTTCACCTATAATAAGATTACACCCACAGGAATGGATTAATTTAAGAACATAATGTTCTGGGGTTCATCCAGCATCAAACTGTCACACAAATTTTCACTGCATGATGTATAACCTGATGAAGGTAAAACATTTAGGTCCTATTCATAGTTGCCAAACTAATTAGGGGATTACTTCGAAATCACTCCCACTTTCCTGGAAGAAAACCATATAAAGGAATTTGAAAAAGAAAATTGCATGCTCTTAAACTTCCTTGACAACACTGATGCACAATATTTCATATACACATTAAAAAAAAATCATGATTTTTGGGACATAAATTTATATAAACATCTAAAAACTTAGCCTTCTCCTCCTCTCCTTTTTTTCATAAATAGTATCTTTCTTATCTAATTGTTTCATGTGAGGAATTATTTCTAAAATGACTAAGTTGTAATATTAGTGAGGAAATGGTGCTAATTATCATGTGGTGTTTCTAAGAGCACTTTGACAAAGGTTCCAACAGGATGCAGACAAGGCAAAGGAGACTAATGTTTTGAATCGATATAACGCTTTCATCAGAACACATAGAAGGTAGAACCACCAACTGCAAAAACAATCTCTCCTTTGTTGAATGATCATTGTTTCCTTACCAATACCACACTAGCTCTACCTTACCATTAACATCTCCTGAAAAAAAATTTTTTTTTGAGATACCCATTACCAAAGTGACCCTACTTTGTGAAAGCATCTACTTCAGAACTGGACATACCTTCCACAGCCACTCCTCAAAATCATCTTACAAGAATCTCTTCCACAACTCCCCCTTTCTGAGACCTTCCTAAGGTGTCCATGGGGCACTTTTTTTCTTTTTCTTTTTTGCTGCAACAAGGTAAATGCATCTAAATTTGAACTTTGACTATGGGTGTGTTTTGGGTGGTCTTTGTTTGGTGGGCTTCCAAACAAGAGAAAAATGATACTTAAAAGCTAAACATAAAATTGCATGAAAATATGCAAAAGCTCAACTCAAACTTAGGTAATTGTGGTGACTTGAAGCTGTATGTATCCCAGAAAAACATGTTCTTAAAATTAATCCAGTCATGTGTGTATGAACCCATTGTAAGTAGGACCTGTGGATGGGGCTACTGAGTTATGGTGTGACTCACATCAATCAAGATGGATCTCAACCTATTACTGGAATCTTTCATAAGAGAATGAAATTCAGGTAGAAAAATGAAAAAAGCTACAGGAAGCAAGAAACTGTAACTGAGGAAACCCAGAAGAGCAGGGAGAGACCAGCAGATGACACTATGACAGAGGAGCCAAGGATCACCCGCAGTTGGTCTTCAGGTAGATGTAGATGATGCCTTGATTTGAACATTTTACCATTCTCAAAGCCATGAGTGAATAATTTCCCAACATTAAACCCAACACATTTCATGGTATTAGCTTTGTACAGCCTATGAAACAAAATACGGTAACAAATAAAACAGAAACCTGAATCTGATTTCTCACTGTTTCCTTTTTCCTTAATAAGTATGATAAATAAAAATGAAGGACTTCACCTTCCTTTAAACTTAGAAAAAATTGAATTGGGGGAAATGTGGAGATTTGAAATTGTTTATGTGCTTTCCAAGTTAGCTTGCATATCAAGTAAAAATTTGCCAAGAATTGTTTTAATTTAGATTATCATTTAGTTTTCAATTCATCTTATATTTAGAACAACAGCTAGCACATGATATGTTCTGAGTAAATGTTAACTATTTTCAGTTTATTACTTGTCCAAGGATAATTTTTTATTTGAATTTTACAGACTGAAATTATGGTATCTGCCCAGTATATCAGTGCTTTAGTGTGTGATAAAGAGCAGTGATTCATTCTGTTTTGAAAAGAAAATCACAGTAAAACTTTTCTTAGAATGCCTATTGGAAATGTCTGCTCTATATTGTAGATTTCATTATCTTGTTAGAAACACTTGCCTCAAATGCTTCTCTTGGTTCTGATTCTTAATTGTTATTTTGCAGTGTAAAATATTGATGACTTTGGTCCAAAAGATTGACAGCTGCATGAATTGTTATTAACCAGACTGTAGGTTGCAGCTTAAATTTCAATACACTCTAAGCCCTCAGGGAGTCTCTTTTTCATTCTAGACAGAAATTAACCCTTTCATAACTTTCTCTGCTATTTTCCCTTGTTTTCCTTTTTCTTCAAGCAATAAAAATGCCATTTATTGATTTCTACTATGAAGCTTAAAAGGGCTGATCATTTATCAAGTTACAAATTGGAAGTTAGCCAAAAGCTCAGTGTAACAAAGAATTCATCCATCCTCTTGTAAAGAACCAAGGAAAGGAGCAAAGTACTACCTAGAGTGCATACTTCCTTGAATATTAAGGTCATCCTTGGAAAGAAAAAAAAAAAATCAGAGGAGCAAAAAGGAAGATTAAATCAAAGCAGAGCAAAAGGGCTCTCTTCACATCTCTACACACAGGCACACAGACCCACACACACAGGCACACCCTTAGAGTAAGAAAATTAATAACCTGGTCAAAACCTCTTGGGAAAACAAATACATTCTTCTATGTATTTGTGCAGCAGATGAAATGTCACTACTATAGCTTCCTGTGAATGATCTTGTCATCTATGTCTAATAAAAGTTTATCTATAAGGCATAAATTAGCATGGATTGCTACCACTTCTGTGTAATTATTATTATAAATGTCATTTATAATCAATAATATGAACCGAAAAGCAACATTGGAGTAAATGGTGGAAACCATACTTCCCAGGAGTGAAAAAATAAATATTCCCACAACCCAACTCTTCTGCTTTCTCCTGAAAACTGATCTTAAACTTAACACATACAGGAGACTGAATCTTCTTGAAATATTTTCAAGCCTATTAGTAGACACAATTACTACAGTCAATTTTAAGTTATGTGATGACTTTTACAGCAGTTTAAACTGCCTCCTTGCTTACAGACTATTAAATTAGCTCATTTTAGTACAGTTAGACAAGCAGGTAGAGGAAGATACTTGGCATGGTTCCCATAATGAGTTGTGTACCAGAATCACATTAAAATTTGTGAAAAAATGTAGATCCCCACATGTAATTCCAGGCGTATGGAAGAGGCAATTAGAAAGTAGGGCCAGAGTGGTTATGATGTAGGGTTCTGAGTTCAAGACTCCCATAAATTTTTAGTCCTTTTTTCCATTGACTAAATAATCAATCAATCCAGAAACATTCCATCTTTTAGATCTTTTTTTAAAAGTGCAAATATCAAGTAGTACAGAGGGTATGTACTAAAATCCACACTTCCTGTTCTCATTCTTCCCCACTACCAACCCAGCCGCCCAGAAGGAACCACATTTAAACATTTCACTTTATTGTCTTTATGGGGTTACCATTTTATGCTTTTCTAGTTATTTTTAAATTTATCAACTTTACAGACTTTTTTATCTGTTAGGTAAAATTAGAGCTTACTGTACCCATTCCCCTTTCTTCATTCCTCACACATAATTATATAAGCACTTCCATTCCTTCATATTTTGTTTGTTCATAATTTATAGTACATTATTAAACCCCTTGTTCACACTTTATATTACTAAACCACTATATCTTATTTAATACACTATAGGCAATAGTTTTAGATTCTTAACTTAGTAAAATGTGAATATTATCACTTTCCCTTCCTTCCAATCTTCCCCTCCTTCGGACCTTCATTTTCTATGTGCCAAATTTTTCACTTTCCAGTATTAATTACATTTGTTTTATATTTGTAACCAAAATTGAAGATTCTGCATTACAGATTAATTTCAAAAAGAAAAAAAGATTACATTCAAAAGAAGAAAACAGAAACAATGTACAGCATTTCCTTTATCAGTAATATATAAATATTGCTTAATGAATGAGTTTTTAGTGTCACAAACTGCATGGCATTCCAAAGAAATGTTCCAAGTACATTCTTCATTCTTATACAACAGTAATTGCACAAAACCGTGCCACATTTTAGTTTGTTTTCTATTTGGTCCAGAAGTATTTTTAAATATTGTCTTTTTCTTGGAGTTTCTGATTACCTAAATTTTCTTATTGTGTGAAGAATCATATACCATACACCTTCTTAACTTTAAACTATTTTTTTAACCAGTGAGCAAAAAGTAAAAGAACTAATAACGACTTTTTATTTGGTCTATCTATCACTATGCTTTATTTAATCCTCATTTTCACTTAAAGCCTTCTGCTGTACTGTATATATTTGGAATCCTCTGAATGTGTTCAGACATCCTTCTAAAGGTCACCTGCCCCATCCTTAAGAGTTGGTTATTCTTTAAGCCTGTGCATATGTGTCATCCCAGGATTTCTCTTCACTCTCCTTATGTGTTAGAATAACTATTTCCTGGATCATCCATTTCATGGTGTTTCTTGTTTCACAAACTCATTTTGCTGAAATGCATCTTCAAAAAATTAGTGCCTTAAGAAAATATGCATATGAAACATTTTCTAAGTACTCACATGGATGAAACTGTCTCACTCTTGGTTCACTGGGTGTTAAATAATCTTACCATAACTTGCTGAAAATGTATTTTTCCTCCATGTTAAAGACACACATGCTCCACTTTGGGAGACAATTCTCCATGGTGATTCTACACATGAGGTGGCAGCTTTTATCACAGACTATTTTGTCAAGGGTGTTTCTATAGCAAACATTGTATAAGCAAACATCGTATACACGGCAAGTGTGTACAGCCTGGGAGGACAGGAGTGTCTTCCACCAGGGCACGTTGTTTTCTGACCAGGAGAATAAAGACAATGTTTTCCTACGGGGGATAGATTGGGCAGGTTTGCTAGCAACTCTTTTAAGACTGTGGGCTTCCTAAACTTGGGGTTTCTTACTGTAACACAGTCCCCTTAGGGGGGCAGCACCCACCTGAGCCACTTCTCATTGCCTCTGTGGGACATGGGGGGCAAAGGGAACCCATGTGAACATGAAGTTCATGCTGCCTGCTGTGTCATTGTCATGACTAATAAAATCCTTTGTCTCTGACCCAGGAGTCACCTGTCATTTCATCATTATCTAAGAAACTGTGTCAACCTGGCATGTTAACTTGCAAATAAGGTAAAATTTCAAATCCTTCATAGTTCCTTAGTTGACACCACTTGAATGCACTCTGAATTTTCCATTTCTGCAGCACATCAAATGACAGCTGTCTCAGGCCCCAGCCTAGGTATGGGCTTTTTAAAAAATATTACTTCTAAATGGAGTTCAATAGAGTCTTGTAGACAGAATTCTCAGAAGAAAATACTTCCTTCAGAAATTTGAATATGGTTTTACATGGTTTCCCAGTACTAGTATTGCTGATGAGAGTATGATACCAGACTTATTGTTATTCTTTTGCTGATGTCCTTTTTCTTTGTTAAAGTGGTTTTTTGTTTGTTTTCTTCTTGGATGCTTTTAATGACTCGTCCCTTCTACATGGTCTTATAAAATTCTAAAATGATATGCCTCGAGGTTTTAGGCCATGATCAGGTCTGATCCTTGGAAAGCCCTTGGCTGAAAAACACCACTTAAACACGTTTATTTCAAGAAGTCCTAGGCCCTTGTAATTTCTTTACCTAAAGTAGCAGTTAAACTGCACACAGTGACAGTCACAAGTTGGATAAGCTGTTGGGAAAGAATGGGTTGGTGGAAGGAGATAAATGATGTGGCTTCCTATTATTTGGGATAAAAGTCTGAATAGAAGTATCCAGCTGGTCACAGTAGAAAATCAACCTAAGAAACTCCAAAGAGAAGCAAAGGAAAGGAGGTACTGAGACCACCCTTGCACACTTTAATATCACATGTTCTTTGCTTTAATTTACTGAAATGTATCCTATGTCAAAGTGAAGTTAACACTTGAATCCCTTAAGTACACTCCGAGTTTCCCATTTCTGCTGACCTGTCTTTTTTCATTCATCCTGACCAGCATTCAGTCAGCATTGTTGTGCTTGTCTATAGCAGAGTATTCTAGTCTGAGTTCAGTTTTATTTTAAAAATCAGTGCCATTTGCTATTTTGAAATGTCGATGTTTAATCAAATATTCCTTAATCATACAGCCAAAAATTATTCATCATATAGCTCTATTGAAATAATGAAGCTATTTCAGAGCCAAAGTTCCCCAAAGTGTTAGAGTCCATTAAAAAATTTCTTTCTCTTTGAATGTAGCTGTATGGCATACTTTCACTGCTTCCGCAGCCATTGGGGTAAATAGAAACAGTATAATCATATGTCAGGAAGAATTGCCAAGTAATTTGTTTAAAAAATGGTTACAATTTGTGCTTTCTCCATTTCCTTTGTCTCTAGTAATTTAACCTACAGCATTTCATTCATGACATTTAATCAATACATGCAAATCACTTCAGGGACCTATTATATCCTGAATTTATTAATCTAGTTGGGCAAAAGGCAAGCATGTAGACATTGCTCTTGGTTGAGGTCAAAAAGGAAGATGGGAAGTATCACATTCCACAATATTAAGTCCTTCAGAAACTGTAATATCCCAAATAGTACACAGTCCTTTTGGCTTGCTTTTTAAATCAAACAATTTTCAGTTAGTTATACTTTTCAAGAACTTGAGAATACATATAAATTGAAACTTATTATTATTTACTACTATTACTACTACTATTATAATTATCACTATCCATATTCTTCACAGTGGTTTCTGATAGAGAATGCAAAATAAACATTTATTTCTTTCAGAGGTCAAAGATGGAATCATGGAATTTAGGGTAAACATAATGCAGTGAAATTTAATTGTATCAGTCCATCAATAGGAATGGCTTATGGTTGTACAAGAGGAAACCAATGGGAACTATTATGGTATACCATAAAATATTCTTTAATCCTTAGGCTTTTGCTGAGAGCTCATTTGTCAGGGATCTGAGATAGATACAAATTAATTTTAATGTAATATGATGTAGGCTAATCAGTCTACTATTGTATTAAATTGATATAAATCGGGTTCTTAACAAGGGGTCAGTGAGTTTGAATTGAAATTCAAAAAAATATTATTCTTGTGGGAACATGTTGGTGTGATTATGATATATTTATTAAATCATACACAGTATAGTGTGGACTTAGTAAGGGGTCTGTGGTTTTCACTGACTGGCAAAGGGGTCCATGAAGCAAAAAATGGTTAAGAACCCCTGATATAAACTGAATCATTTTTAAAGACATGAGTATGTTGCAGAGTTACAGAAATTTGCTATTCATAGCAGAGAATAACAATGAGACATTTTATGGCTTTCAGTCATTTTAATTCTTCTGCAAAGTCCATCTGTTGGACTATTTTTGCATGGCATAAAGTTTTGGCATTATTAGTTTCATTAATAAATAAATGAATTTTCATAGGTATCTCTAAATATAATGCATCTGACATTTTGCAACAGAGATCCAGGATTGGTCAACATGTGAATTTCTCACTTATGTTACACAGCTATTTTATCCATTTGCTGCTTCAATAACATCATTCTTCTGAAAAAAAAAACAGCACTGTTTAAATGGTGTATCCAAAAGAATGGAATTTTACTAATAGGAAGTAAGATTGGATAAATTATAGATCATCAACAAAATGGATCTCTTTACAGCTGAAAAATTTAGGAAGATCTCTCTATACTAATATTGAAAGACATCCAATATATATTTGTGAGAAAAGCACAGTATAGAACACTGAATATTGAATTTTCACTTTATACACCATTATATATTGTGCATATATGGAGAGGGCAAAATAAAAATAATCATATATTTTATTTCCTTATGTCTATGTAAAGAAACCCGGGAAGACTAAAAAAAAATCAATAAAATAGATTCATTAAAGACACAAACAAAAAACAGCATGAATTGGGAAAGAAGAATAAGTGAGACATATCAGTTCATCTCTTTTTATATCCTTTTGACTTTTAGACCATATAAATATGTGCTATTTCCTGAAAACCAACAAATTGTGAAGTACACACTGTGGAAACAGTGTGGAAACGTGCCCTGTGACTTCAGCCCTCAGCTGCCTGAGTGTTGGAGGCTAACGCTCACAGCTGCAGGCTTTCCCAGTGACTTGCCCTCTCCCTTCCTAGGACTGCTCTCCTGAAATGCCTAGGAGGTTATATGCACTTTGCACCCCACATCTCATAACTAACTGATTGTGAAGGTACAAAAGTCCCGTCCCCTTGCCTGGAAGTGGGACAACTCTGCAATGCCATGAATACCACAGAGTTCCCTGTGGGATCAGGTTCAGACTAGACTTCAGCTGAAACCACAGTTTATTTTCTTCCCCTGACCTATCCTTCTTCTCTCTCTCCCTTCTAGGTTTCTGTGGAGAGCACTCCCTCAATACATCACTGTGCTGGTTTGAAGCTGTACGTGCCCCAGAAAGACATGTCCTTAAACTTAATCCATTCCTGTGGGTGTAAACCCACCCATTCTAAGTAGGACCTTTTAATGAGGCTACTTTGGTTCAGGTGTGACCCACCTCATTCAGGATGGTACTTAATCCTATTACTCGAGTCCATTATAAATGGAATGGAGAGAGAGAGAGAGAGAGAGAGAGAGAGAGAGAGAGAGAGAGAGAAGCCAGGGGAGCAAGAAGCTGAAATAAACAGAACCCAGAAGGTAAGGGAGAGACCAACAGACCCCACTATGTGCCTTGTTATGTGGGAGAGGAGTCAAGAATTGCCCGCAACCAGTCGTCAGGAAGAAAGCATTGCCTTGATGACGACTTGATTTGGGCATTTTCATGGCCTCAAGCTGTAAATGAACAAACTCCCATGTTTAAAGCTGACCTACTTCGTGGTATCTGCTTTGAGCAGCCTAGGGAACTAAAACAATCACTTAAACAAAAATCTCCATCTTAGTGTCTGTTCTCAAAACCTTCCCTAGATGAACTTTTGTGGAACAAAATGAAGAAGCAGAGTACAGAAAAAAAGTCTTAAAATTAAAGGGCCTCCCCTGGTGTAAAATTATTAAACCATTATTTGAATGTTATAATTCCACTCTCATCATATTTTTCTCATTTCTAGATTATCACATTTTATGGATGATCACCCAAGGAAAGCTAAATAAGGCATATATGGATAGAATAATATCAAGAGTACCTTCTTATTGACAAAATGATGATTATGAATTATGAAAAATGAATTATTTGCCTTTCCTATGATGGACAATTATATTGATATTTTATCCACTGCTTACTTTGTGGATTTAACTACCAGTATCCAGCTATAAGAACTTTACTGAAAAAACTGTGAAATTTTACTGAGTAAATGAAACAATCAGCACTTGGATATTCTAAAGTATTTTGTTCAAGGTCAATGACTTTATCAGTTAGGGTTGTGTCAGGGGGAGAAAATCACTCTAGATATTTCAAGAAGGAAATTTAGCACTGTAAATGTGGTGTTTATAAAACCAATACAAGAGTTGATGAATCAAAGCAGAGGTCATGACTCATAATTAGGTATTCATTGCAGTGGTAAGAAATTTCAGAAATCAAAGGAAAGCAGCAGAGATAATCTTCATTCTCTGCAGCATCTAATGGGGTGAATCACAGGGAAAACCCAAAGATTGCTCCCAAATCTCATTTCTGTTGAAGGTCATCCTTTATCCCCATGCTTTTAGAGGATAATAATGTGGCTTCTGATTTTCTTCCATCTTGAAATCCTATGCAAAAGCCTCTCTTTGGTGGGCTATAACCGTAAACTCAGCTGATAAGTCAGATAATGTAGTCTGCATTTATCCAAACTTTGTAGGAGAGGGAAGAACATAGTTAGAGGTTCTGCATGGGTTACAAATGATAAGACAAAATAGCCTAACCATAGGCAGAATGTATCCCTCTGCAAAATCCAGAAAACACTTTTACATCATTATAAAGTTACAGGTTAGTGGGAAATTTCTTATAGTCAGAGCCTGTGGCATTTGGCATCTGAGTAGAATATGCCTGAAGTGTGCAATAGACAAGTTTTCAAGTTTGGATTTTGTTGATATGTGTGTTTGAGCTCTGATTGGATTGCATTTAATAGCATGGGGTTGCTTGGTTCTTCTGCTGATGACATTGTGGCTGCTTTACCTAAATTGTACTTAACTAACTTTTCCCTTCTGCTGTAAAGTGTTTCACACTGTCAGAGCAAGAACTGAGCTGCCTATTTCCCATGTAAACACTTATTTACTTAAATTTTTTTGAGTTCAGATGGTTACACTGTCTGTTATTCTGAAGGTGGGGCTGGTATACTGAATACTCAGCAACGGCCAGCTGGGTAATTATTAGACAGAGGTAGAGTGTGCCTTATTGCATGGACTATTGTTCTGGGGCCATTAGGAAGGACCTATATGTCTAAAAATGTCTCTACAAGAGGAAGTACAGTAATTGAAATTCCCTAAATTAAGGATGCATGACTTCATTTTCTCTGTGGCCCACAAGGAGCAAGAATCCAATTCCCCTTAAGGTTTTAGTGACATGATAAAGATGTTTTCCTCCTGATGAGAGAATCCTAAATCAGCAACATGAATAAAAATAAAAATAAATAAATATGATAAAATAAGTAATGGAAACCTGATGTAGGTGTAAGGTGCTCTGAAAAGGGGAAAGAGAGATAAAAAAAGAGAAAAGTTTACAAAGCAAATTTGTATGACATTATGGCATAGTATATAAAGCATAAGTTGCAAAGCTCAAAAGACTTAAATTTAAATCTTGTGACACTGGGTGAATAAATTAAGCACTTCAAAGGTGAAATAAGATGATACCAATCTCATTCTGTACCTCCCCGTATATTAAAAGAAGTAGAATTTATAGAGGTCTTAGCATTGTAAACATTATAAGAAGAGTTCAAGTTGTAACTAGTCTTTCCCCAGTTCCTTTCTATATCTTTACCTGGAGTCAGCTTGCTGTCAGCTATTTTACTTTTGGAAAGGGTTGTCACCTTATAAGCATCGGTTGTCATGTGGAGAGATCCATGCCTGCTGGAGCTGGCCAATTCTCCATTATTTGTCCATCATTCCCTCCCCTAGATGCTGAGTCTTTAAAAAGTTAATTACATTTCACTAAGGCAGAGTTTTATGTGCTAGTGTCACAGGAGCCCAGACATTTCTCAGAGAAAAAGTATGATTTTACTTTTCTGCATTTTGTACATTTGTGAAAATCAACACCTAATAATAGATAGAACACTTTCAGCATCTAAGAAACAGAGTTTCCATGAAAAATCAAAGTACTTTATTATAACATTTTTATTTGATCCATGAGAAGGAAGACACAGTTTAAAATGAGATGGCATCATTTGTATGATAATCGCTGAATTTCCCTCTCTCCTAGTAGTATTCATATAAACAAAGTTGCTTATAAGATAAATGCAGGTTGAGATTAGATTATAGAACTCAATTAATGGTTTGAAAGATATGACAGATTTAACGTATTTAATTAAATGAAGATGTATTAACCCACTGAAACTTAATCAGATGGATTTAAGATATAATATTGAAAATTGTATTCACTTTAAAACAAAGATATCATTTTAAAGTATGAAATTTTCATGGGAAATCGGTGTAGCTCAGTGGTTGAGCACCTACTTTGCATATATGAGGTCCTGGGTTCAATACCCAGTACCTCTGAAAAAACAAAACAAAATAAAACAAAACAAAGAATGAAATTTTCAGGTACAGTAGAGATTTAAGAAGTCATTAAATTGAACCAAATTATTCTTTTCTAAAATACATGTGAATACTATCTAATCTTTAATATGATTAAATTGATTAGCCAGGTGGTTAATTTAAATGATATTTTTTTTACCTTAAATTGTTTTGAATGTCAACATGGCCATCACACAATCTTGCTTTGTCAAAGGGGAAAAGAGAATCTCACAGTGGAGGTCATTGGTACAAAATAGAGACAAGCTTCTTTTCCTTGTTGAGTCAAGCATAATATAAAAACAAATGAATCTTTTCCAGTTCTAATAGCGAATGACAGTTCTGAGAGCAAATTTCACGTGAGGATGCATTTCAAAGGGGACTCTAAGGAAGGCAGAAAATGTTGAGTTGGTGGACTTAAATGGAGGACAGCCATTTCCCTTTTTACCTGGGCATGTTTATGAATGGGACTGATTAGGCTCTTTGTTTTGTGAATTTTAGACTCAAGTAATTCACATCAAGTCTCTATCTACATTCCTTTTGTAGTTCCATGTGTATCAAAGTTTATCTGTCTCATTCATAAAACTATAGGAAAAGCCTTCATTGCTTTTTCTCTCTATCAGTTTAATTTAGGGTAAAAACAGAAAAGAATTGTTGTTTTAAATCTTAGAAACTCCAAAAAAAAACTTCCCCCAAATATACCAACCTTGCCTAAAATTACTATTAGGATAGCTTTATTATAATTCTAAATGTTAATTTTAATCATCCAGCATAAAAATATGAAGATAACCTCAAATTATCTCCTAGACACTTTATAATTTTGTTTTCTTTTCCATTAAAAATAAATATTATATAATCATAATTGTTGTATTTTGATTTTCTTCTAGAATTGCAATCCCATATGATAAAGGGGTCTGACTGTTCAGTTTTAATTAATCCAGGTTTTATTGTAATTCTATATCCATCCATCCATTCACAGAAGGATATCAAAAGCCTGCACTGATACACTATCTTGTAGCTTTTGGCAAGAAGACTTTTGTAATGGGTTCTGTTGATAATCTCCAGTAAATATATTATTAGATTGGTGTTGAGGCCAAAGTCAATTATTATGTTTTGGCAATATACATCAGCATATTTCACATATATTTTTAACTAATGGGTGGACACTTAAGACCATCGCTAGCCTATTAATATAATTACAAGTTACTAAATGTATCACCAAATACTTTATTAGCAGAACCTGAAATATTACATTTATTTTTAGTTAGTTGAAATATCTCTTATAAGCTAATTTCAGCTTAAGACTGTGTTTGGCTTTGAGGAGCAAAGAGTAAATTAAGTAAATTTGGGGGATTTTTTTCAGCAGTAACAAGTCTAGACTTAGATTGTTTCTGATATTTTATCAACTCGTGGTTGAGGCCTCTTTTTATCCCTTGATCTTTTGTCATACTCTGAAAATGGCTACTACAGCACTAGCCTTACATCTTTGCCAAAGGGGAGAAGACTGGAATTAAAAGGACAAAGCAACACCGATGTCAAGAAAGAAACATTTTTCAGAAGTCTTAGTAAATTCAGCTTATGTCTACTTGTCTAGAACTGTGTTAAATGGTTGTCAATAACTTGCACAGAATTTAGAAAATATAACTATTTAGCTGGCCACTTTGCTGCCATGGACAAAATTAGGGTTCTGTAAGTAAGGATAATGAGAAGGATGGATATTCAGTAGGCAGCTAATAAAGTATTGTGCAAGGCAGGACAACACAACAGAATTCGAAAACAGACCACTTGTTTTATTTATGCACATCAGACTGAGTCACTTTGACTGAAAGAAGAGCAAAATAGGAGAGAAAATGTGACATCAGTCTCTTTTCTTTAGTCAACCCTTGCTTTATTCCATCCTATCATCTTTACCTTTCAATAAGCTACTCATTTTGAAGACAAAATTAAATATTATCTCTTTCAATGTATTTTTCTTTAAGCCTAGTTGTAAAAATAATTATTTCCCTGCACCTCTGTAATGGTTTATATTACTGTTAGGAAAGTTATTTATATAATAAATATTGAATACTAAGTTTCTCCCAAACAATAGTTTAGACACTAGAAAGTTCACAAAGTTGAATAAGATATTTATACAAATAATTAAATACCTCAATTCCTAGAAAATCAGTAATACTCCATAAGAAGAATACATATTTGTGTACCTGTGTATGTGTGTGTTTGTATGTATGAGTTATAACTCCTAGGAAAGATAAGAAGTGTGGAGGGGCTGGACACGATATTCAGAGTGGTAGAATATGAGGTTAGTAAGGAAGTGTAGAAACAAGTTGTGACAAGTCTGTCCTTCCATGCATGATGCTTACAAAATGGAGAGTTTTCATAGGTTTAGCAGCAGAATGAAACCAAGATGGGGAGCTTGTGTTTTAAGACCATTCTTGCAGTTAATTGAAGGGAGCAGTGATTTCAGCAAAGAGATCATCTTGGAAATTATTGAAATATTACTAGTAAGTGATGAGAAAGAATGAACTAAAGTAGTGTTGAAGAGATGTGTTCAAGAAATAAAAGTAAACATATTTTGCCTTGGGTTATTGTCGATGATGTGAGACATGTTCACTTTATTTTTCCTTGACAACATTCAACATACTCAGAGTACACTGGGCGTTAGATTTAATTTATTCTCATTGAATGTATTCTTTTCTATTGAGTGACATGAACAATTAAAATCAGACATATATATCAGTATTTAAAATATAATATACTTCAGAACTAAAAGTCTGTGAGTTGAGAGTAATTAGAAGTTCAAACACAATTTATATCATATTAAAAGTAGCTAAATTAAATGTAACAGCAGACCTGCCTGGCTTTATTCCAGCTCTTTCTCCAGATGCTTTGTTCCCAGTATACGTGAAGATATAAAAATGAAAAGTTGATTACCCTACCAGACTGGTGTCTCTGTGCCAAATATAATTATTTGCACGTTTCTTTGATATAAATAAAGAATGTAAACATTCAAAGAGAAAGATTCGTTAAATTTGTGAATAATTGTCATAAGACTTAGCTGAAGACAATTCTGGACAAAGATTTAAATGGACCCTGAAGATCTTCACTTTTTTCCTATCCTCTTTTTAAATGGCCCTGGCAGGTTAACAGTTAAAATTATCCTTGCCTTTGAGATACCCTACCTTAAACTGTTATATGTTTCTTTTCAAAATGCAGTACTTGTTGTTAAACGAAAAATTTGAAATTGCATTGGTAGTAACTATTGAAAGAAATAGAAACAGAAAAAGGAAAATCTTTTCCTTAGTTCAGGACTGAAATCCCATTAATGTTTAATATGTCATATGAAATGTTTGGTTCCATAAAACACCGACTCTAACTCATACTACAAAGTTAATATATTTGTTTAACTTACTGTTTTCAGGCTCATTAGACAGTGTTTAGATGTTACATATTATAATTATTAATCATAGCTCAATGAAGAAAAGAGCTATACCAAATATATCCAACTTAGTATTCATATTAGTCTCTATTAATTTTGCAAATGGAAAAAAATAATGGTATACTAAAAAGATGATGTGTATGGTTGCCATTCATCAATACTATCTGGGGTTTCAAAAATAATTTTCCAAAGAACCTAGAAACAAAAAGTACTGATATTTAATTATGAAGTTCTAACTAGAAATTCCAATAATAACTGGATACTGTGTAAAAATATTGATTTTGTGCTTTCTTTTATCCAGTAACCATAGAATATCATAAAAATCCAATGCTGCATTATTTTTCTAGTTTGCTTTTAAAGCTTCATGGACTTTAAAGGATATTCATCATCTGTCTCCTTACGCATTTATGGTCCAATCTATAGCAATGTAATCTCTTTAGGAGTCTGGACTCATAATTTTATCTTAGAACTTTTACTGAACCTGACTTGCTTTATCATTGAGCTTGAATCTTAAATAGTTTCCCTGGCAAGTACTAACAATGGGTTATTAATTTAAATGTTCCCATTGTGGTTCCTTCAATGAGGCCCTAAAGGTATGATTTGTAATTTTATCATAAGGTTGTTAATACTTTAATTTGAGAAATACAATAAAGTAAAATAACTCAAGCTTCACATCTAAGAGTTAATGTAAAACACTAGTGAGAAAGGTAACGTTTTCATTAGTCAATTTTATTTTTATTTTAAAACAAATTTGTAGCAGTAAAATATGTTTAAAACAGCAAGCTTTAGAGAAAAAAGAAAGTAAATTTGGGGATAAGACTGACAAGTTTGAATCCCAGGGTTGTCCACGCACTGTAACCATTTTAATTAAGCTATTTTCTTCGTCCAAATTAAAGATTCCTGCTTCTTTATTTTGGACTAATCACAAAATTTATAGCGTTTGTGTGAGGCTTAAATAAAAATACCTTGTTACATGTACTATATATATCAGCTTAGCATAATATAGGACATAGAAGAGATTCTCAATAAATGTTAGCACTCATATAAAGTCTAAAGAAGATAAACAATATTTTTTTTTAATATAAATGTAGCTAGATGAATTTTTATTATGTTTTTGGTAAAAAGATATTCCTTAGCATTCTCAAAACTTTGACTCATAAGAGAAGATATGATTGTATTCTTATTCAAAAGCAAGCAGTGTTTCTGATCCCTAGCCATGTTTTGTACCTTTTATCATATACTACATAATCATCTCAAATTCACAATTATATCTTCAAATATTTTACCATCAAAAATACAGAGTGGGAGTCTGTTTCCAGCTAAGATTAGGCAAATGGGACTGGGCTTATCCTTCTGAATGATAAAACTAAAAAAGTAGACAAAATATGTAAAAAAGTTATTGGACATCAGGCAATGAAAGATAGTGATCTCTGAGAGATGGGGAACAACCAAACTGAGCCTCCTGGTTGTTCAAGCTTATTGCGTGGAGAGTTTTCAGGCCCCAATACTCGGGTGGGGAATGCAGACAGAGACCAGCAGTCTCACTGAGTTGAGGACATACAACCAGAAGTCCAGGGGTGCTCAGACTGATTGCGTTTACAGAGCAGAGTACTGGAGAAGAGAAAACTGCACAGAGAGCTCCTGAAATCTGAAGAGGTTTGCCTTGGAGTCTTCCACTGAGTACTGAGCTTAAGAGTAAGCTCAGGGTTTATGTAAATTATTTTTTTATCTAATGTTTCTAGGAGCCCTGCAAACCTAAAGCAACATTTGAAAGTGTTAGGATTAAATGCTTTCCAAAATGGCATTCAGAGTATGTCTCTGCCAGACTAAATGTTGACATCATTTTTCTCAGCAGCATTCGGCTTGTTCAGTGTCTTCTTCTCCATGTTAATTTTGATCTCTAGTTTCTAGCAGTGTTCAGATAGAAATCACCCTGCTGTAGCAGTCTAGTGCTATATTTAAGATTTTATTCATCCTATTATGTGTGCCATCATACAATAGTATATGGTCAAGATGCTGGTGCAAGCATTTTATATGCCCTGATATAATGATATTTTCTAGAGTCACCTGCTTTATGTCATTCTGAAGAGGCATAAAATCGTTGAATTTTAGGACAGGAAACAACTTTAGATATTGTCTAGCCTAAATATAATTAAGACCCATTGATGTTTTGCATTGTCCATAGTAAGCTCAACTGGAACTCAGGTATCTCAACTCTCTTTGAAACTCTACCATAGATAAAACCACATAGGCTTCACTTTAATTTGGAAATTCCATGCATACTGAAATTGTGGAGCAATAAAAGCTATTGTGTAATCAAAAACAATGATAATAAAAATAGAATGCAAGCAGGGCTCTCCAAAACCATGCTTTCTCAGGCATATGCCTATCCTTTGCCTCAACTCTCTACTCCTCTCAATCCAGTGTTTACAGAGACATGAACCACCCTTCTACCATATGCACACATAAACAATGAAATTCAGTGAAATTTAATTCAGTGTGATATTTAAAGGATTAGTATTTCTCTCTCAAATATTTAAGGGAAACAAAGTAATTAGGGCATGCCACTTCTTATGAATTATTTTAATTCTTATTAAAATTTATTGCTCTTAGTATCTACAAACAGCACTCCTGGTCCCTCTGTTTCTATCCCTTCTTTACCATGTGCAGCTACACAGCCTACACTTCTATAATGCCATTTTCCTTGCAGTAAATAACTGCAGTAAATAACCCCTGAGGAGAATAACCCCTGAATACCAACATACACAAAACATTTTTAGAGTAACACTTTTACAATCTAAAGTGCAAGGGAATAATCCAGTGAGAAAAATAGTTGATAAAGAGAAATTCATAGTAAATGTTGGAAGCCAAATGAGGAAAAGATCCACCAAGATGAAAGTCATCAACAACAAAAAAAAGGAAAAATTACTCCAAAAATTCTGAATCCTAAAAGCAACATTAATGAGATCATTTAAAATATATTATTTGATTAAAACTAACAAAATTAATGAAAGAAAAAGTAAATTGAGAAAAAACTAGGATAATGTGCAAAAATATAAAACCATTTACTAAACAACAGAGGAGAATTTATATCAAGAAAATATACAAATAAATTAAATAGTGGATTTATCAGTTGAGGAGAAAACTAATTAAATGGAGTTTAGAGATGAGGAAATTTTCCACAATGCGGCAGCACACAGAATTTTTGTGTGTATGTGTGTGTGTGTGTGTGTGTGTAGCAGAGGATAAAAGATGAAGGTAATATCTAAGTATGGGAGTTCCAGGAAGTGACATTAATGGAATAGTGGAAATAAAATGCCAAGAGAATAAAGTCTGCTAATTCTTTTGGAATTTTAGAGGACATAAATCTTCAAAATAGAAGGCTATCAAGCAGAATAATAAACAAACCACACCTTTGGAATCAACTGAGCAAAGTCTGTTTAGCAACAGTAGATGCCACAAGACAAGAGAATAATAATTTCAATTTGTTGGTAAAAGTAAGCATCTGAAAGATTTACGAATTCATAATTGAATAGCAATTGAACTATTGAAGAATGATGAAGAATGAAGTTGTAAAGATATTTCAAATACAAAGATAATTTACAGATTATCACTGAAATTTTTTTCAAAAGGACGACTTGGACACAAATGATGGTTATTAAAAATGCAATAAATCTAAATCTAAATAAAATTAATCATAAACTATAAAACAGAAAAAGTACTAATTTCAATGTAGTAGATATTAAAATCAAAGCAAAATTAAAATTCTGGACAATTTTAGCATGGCTTTGGGAGATTAAGAACATACATATTAATCTGCATGTCCTATGTGATGGTTAATATTATGTGTCAACTTGGCCAGGTTTTGGTGTCCAGTTGTTCGGTCAAGCAAGGAATGCCCTGATTGTTACTGTGAGGGAATTTTGTAGATTTAAATCATTAGTAAGTTGATTGCCTTCAACAATCAGATATGTCTCATCCAATCAGTTGAAGGCTTTAAAAGGAGAAGTGATGATTTCAGCAGTCAGAAGTGAGAATTTCCATATCTACTTCAGCCAGCCAGCTTTTCCTGGGAAATTCATTGATAGCTTTCATTGGAATTCCCAGTTTTGGCCTGCCCTATGTAAATTGGACTTGTGCATCCCTAGTCACGTGAAACAATTCTTATAAAAAAAATCTTACGATATTTACAGATATCTCCTGTAGGTTCTGTTTCCCTAATGAACCCTGACTAATAAACAATAAATTTAGAAAACAATGTCATAGATTTGATATTCTGCATAATCAATACAGGAGACCATATGAAGGAAATGTTAGAACTAACAAAATAGTTCGGCAAGTTTTTGGATGTAAAGATCAACATACAAAAGAAAATAAAATCCAAAATAATTCCTATCTCCTAGCAAAAATCAACTTCAAATATTAAACTATAAAACGATCTGCTAGAGGTACTGCAAATAAAAAGATTTAACTACACTGAAAAATTTAAATCTGTCTGAATAGAAAAGTAAATGGGAATGAAAAGAAATACCAGTCTTGGTAGGAAGACAACAGAAGTAAAGTACCAAATCATTGCATTATATCAAGGGTAGATACTATGTACATGACATCACTTTTGATGTTAACCTTGAGCACCTGGCTGAGGTGGTGTGTGCTAGCTTTCTGCAAAGAAAATTTGCTTTTCCCCTGTACCCATACTGTACACTGCACAAATAATTCACTATGCACAGCCCACAATTAAGGTATTGAGGAGTTTTGTTCCACCTCCTTGAAGGAAAAGTGTCTCCCTTACAATTGCTCTACTGAGAGATTTGCCATTTCTACTTCATTTATTAAATTGTGTGCTCACTTACTAATATCCATAGTACTCATGGATTTTTAATACGTGTTTTTGGATTATAATCTAGCACTACTTTATTTTTTTGCTCAAACGATTCCAGCTTTCACTACTAAGAATTTGTTCATTTGACTCCTGTGTCCTTTTGACATACCTCCTTATTTTGAGGGTTTTTGGTGGTTGTTGTTGCTGTTTGTTGGTTTTTTTAACTCTTCTTTCTTCTATGATACAATAATTCGTCCAGCATCATCATGTATATTTGTTGCCCCAATTGGAGAATCAGGCATTTCCTCTGATTGGAGAATGGTGTTAGAAACCAAGGTCTGGGTGTCAGGTGTACTGGTTACTACAAGTGTGTTGCCGTTTCTAGGTCCACAGGTAACAGAGCAAGGAAATGTATGTGCGTATACTAACCTATAATTATTTCTATCCGTAGATCTCTGTATCTATATTAAGCTAAATGACGCTTCATACTGACATCCCCAATTCCATTACCACATGGATCATTCTCTTCTCCTTTTCTGCTTTATGTATTATCTCCCACTCCAACAGTTAGAAATCTGGTTCCCGTCCTCCACTATATATTTAAATAATTGTTTAATTCCAGTCTTCATGTATGGTAGTACCAGAATGGTTAACTCATTCCCCCATGGGAAACATCGCCATCTAGAGTACAGTAATTATATACACTTTCTTTTGCTTTTAGTCTTAGAGACTTCACTCATTTCTCAGCAACTTTCTTACCCAACTCCCGCTTTAGAGAAAATATTTCTTGTTAACTGTAAATCAGTTAAGTTTTTTTTAAATATTTTTATCATTCTGCATTCTACCTTGAGATTTGCCCAACTGCTTAAATGATTTTTTAAAAATTTTGCAGACATTAAGGTTCATTCTTTGAGCTATAACATTCTACGGATTTTGATGAATGCACAGCATTATAAATCAACAATTATAGTATCATATAGAAGTGTTTCAATGTCTTAATCCCACTGCTTCACCTATTCAACCCTTTTTCTGTCCAAACCTTCGGTAACCACTGATCAATTTATGGTTTCTATGGTGTTGCCTTTCCCAAAAGTTCATATAAAGGGTATCATAAAGTATGTAGTCTTACAGACTGGCTTCTTTCACTTAGCTCTATATATTTAGATCCATTCATATCTTTCTCTCTCGATAGCTCACTTATTTTCATCACTGAATAATAACACATTGTATGGATGTACTACAATTTCCATTGCTATGAAACACAATTGCCAGAAGGTAAAACTATATTTTGCTTTGTAAGAAACTGTGAAATGTCTGTACCATTTTGCATTCTCAATAGCAATTAATGAGATTTTCTGTTGCTCAGCATCCTTCCCAGCAGTTGGTACTTTCAGATTTGAGTACTTTAGTTACTCTGATAGATCTGATAGATGTGCAATAGTATTTAGTTGTTTTGGTTTGCAATTCCCTAATGACACATGATGTTCAGTATCTTTCCATATGTTTCTTTTTCATTTGCATATCTTCTGTGGTGAGGTGTCAGTTCTTTTGCCCATTTTATTAAATTGGGCTGTTTGCTTTTTTATTTTTTATTTGAAAGAGTTTCTCCTATATTTCAGAAAGAAGTACTTTAGCAGATATGTGTTTTGTGAATATTTCATCTCAGAGTTTAGCTTGTCTTTTTATGATTTTAACAGTGGTTTTTGCAGAGAAGATATTTTAAATTTTAACAAACTCCAGTATATCATTTTTTTCTTTCATAGATTTTACTTTAGCTGTTATATTTAAAACTCATCATCAAACCCCACATCATGTATGTTTTCTCCTATATTTTCTTCTAGAAATTTTATACTTTTTCACTTTGCATGTAGGTCTAATATCCATTTTGAGTTAATTTCTGTGAAAGATATATGGCCTTTGTCTAGCTTAATTCTTTGCATATAAATTAACTATATTTGTGTGGGTTTATTTCTGAGCTCTCTATTCTTCCCTATAGGCCTGTTTATCTATCATTTCACCAATGCCACACTATGTTGATTAAAATATCATTATAAGTCTCGAAATCCATAGTGTGAGATTTTCAATTTTGTTACTCTTCTTTAGTATTGTATTTTTTGGATGTGCCAGGGATTGAATCCAGGACCTCATACATGCAAAGCAGGTGCTCAACCACTGAGCTACACTGGCTTCCCTTCCTATAAAATTTGCAATCAGTTTCTTGAGATCTACAAAATAGTTTACTGGTATTTTGATTAGGACTGTGTTGAGTCTATACATCATGTTGGGATTAATTGACAATTTAACATTATTAAGTCTCCTAATCTATGAATGCAGACTATCTTTCCATTTATTAGAGCTTCTTTTAATTCTTTCATTAAAATTTTGTAGTTTCTATATATAGATCTTTACATATTTCCTTTGATTTGTACGTAATATTTCATTTTTTGGAACTATGATAAATGGTATTTTTAAAATTTCTAATTCCAAGTGTTCATTGCTGGTAAATATAAAAACAATTGACCTTTGTATAATAATCTTGAATCCTGCAAACTTACTAAACTTTCTTTTAAGTTCCAGGAATTTGTTTGTATATTCTTTGGGATTTTCTACATAATCAGTAAAGCCATCTGCAAATCAATACAGTTTTATTTATTTCCAATCTGTATATTTTTTCTTTACTTTCCTTTTTTTCTTACACTAGCTAGGCCCCCCAATATAATGCTAAATAGGAATGGTGATAAAAGGCATCATTGCTTTGTTCACAATCTTAGGGAGGAAATCATCCACGCCTGTTTTATTTCTTTTAATTTTCTTATACTTTTTTCAGAAATATTTAAAATTGTTTAGCATCATCAAATGTATTAATCTTTTTAGTTGCATTTCCTCTAGCAAATGGTTGTAGAGTTTAAGATTTGAAATTGATTTTGGCTAATAGATAGGAATTACTTTAGATTTTGTTTTCTTTTGTAAATTAATTTTTGCATCCAAACACTTGCCAAACTATTTTATTAGTTCTAATATTTTCATTGTGAGGTCTTCTGTATTGATTATGTAGAATATTAAATTTGTGGCATTGGAAGAATAGTTGTATTTCTTTTTTATTGTTTTCTAAATTTATTGTATATAGGCCATGCAGACTAATCTGTTCTGAATACCTCTCAAAGACCACGCTAAAATTTTCCAGAATTTTAATTATGCTTTGATTTTAATATCTACTAAAATGAAATTAGTAATTATTTTCTGTTTTATAGTTTATGATTAATTTCATTTAGATTCTTATCTACTGCTTTTTTGCTAACCATCATTTGTGTCCTAGTCTTCCCTTTGAATAGAATTTCACAGATAATCTGTAAATCCTCTTCATCTTTGAAAATGTCTTTGTATCTTCATCATTCCTCATCATTATACAATAGGTCAATTGGTATCCTATTAATTTCTACTATGCTGAAAAAAAAAATCTGTTGAAGAACCATGGGATGGCAATAGTTGATTGCAGTCATTTAACTCAATGTAATAAGAATATCTGTCATTAGCCATTTGTAAAACACTGTTTGGAAGACAAAGGGAATATTTAAGAATTGGTTGTCTTTAACTGAACTTACATTCTAATTAGCAAAACTGTGTTGCTTTGTTTTGTTAATCCAGTGAGGACTATAGTCACCAAAAGCTATGCTTTCTCCTTGAGCAAAGAAATTATGCCACATGCATACTGGTGTGTATTAAATGAAGTCAGCAAATTGGTCAGTGCCTATTTTGCATGTGGCATTGATGTTTGCTGAGTCAGCAGTGGCACTCTTCTCCATTATAGGATACTCATTTGCACAGCTGTCAGGGCTGTAAATTAGTAATAAGCACTTGCATCCATGTGGAACTCTCTTCCTAAAATATTGTGGATCAGTCAGTATCAAGACGCCTGTCTAGTATGCCTAGATCTACCTTTATATTCCTGCACTAAAAACGAAATGAGGTGAACATTAATTACTTCTCCTCTTGTGCAGGGAGCATGTGATGGGTTCTAATTGGGCAGGTAGTCACGTGATTCACGGCTTATAGTTTTGTTTAGCAAACCAAGCACCTGGAAATTGTGAATGAGTGAATTGTGAATGAGTGTGGATGTACTCTAAAGTTAAGTACATACTCATTCTATTGGTGACTCATTACAACAAACATGTGCAGTCTTTTTCTCAGATATCATTTTTTGCTAATTAACTTTAACCATGAAGTATGCCAACTTCTTAAAGCTTATTTTATGTCAGTCTCCCTTTCCCTGTAACACAGGCACAAAAAAATGCTGTTTCCACACTGTGTTCATAAATGTCTTTCTTAGATGAAAAATCTTATACTTATGAGACACTTGATCATTTTTATGAAAACACTAAATGCAAAGTATATAGTAACTCATATAAAGTCAGGGTGTCCAGACCTGCTTTCCAAGAAACAGCAGTCTACCAATCAAAGATTTTTGAAAATTATTATGAAATCTTTAAATAAAATCTCTGCAAGAAATCTGAAGGATAATTCATTTATAATTCATAGTGAAAATCCATGATACTTTTTGTCTCTCTCTATATATACACATACATATATATATACATCTATACATCTATATACATTTCAATGAAAGCCAGATGCCTCCACATATTTTTCCTTCTTCCTCCCTCTCTATAGCCTCCAAATCTTCCCTTTATTGTGGCCCAGAGATCTATCATGCATTTGGCCTTTATGTTTTTTCCACTTATCACTTGGAGCTATGCTTTTCCCCACCTGGTAGCTCCCTCTTCTTTGAAATGTAATCGGTATAGACATTCTGATTTTTCAAGTTCTCCCATTTCTCTATTGTCCCAACCAACAATGAAGAACCTCAAGGGTTGAGTACAGGAAGGAAGAAGATCAGATTGTATTTTTGTTCCCCAAATCTTATTATAATATTTGACATTTGAATAATATTCCATTACACAAATTTTGTGTATTACCTCAATTAAATGCAATAAAGTGTGCAAATGTTATTATTTCTAATTTACAGAGAAGAACATTTAAATATAAACATTTTATGACATCTGTGTAAGAATAATGTAACTGTAAATGACAGACACAGAAAAATAAGTCCACAGCTAAAACTTTTCTGACTATGGCATTTTTGCAAGCTTTGGCAATAGCCTGTGACATTAGGACATTCTTGCAGGATTTATGTGAGTATCCGTAGTGTAATTACATGATTGCAAGATAAAATAAACAATTTAGGTGCCAAAATAAAAGTAAATCAGTCAATTGTTCATATAGGTTTATATTTTCCATACTTTGGGGACAAATGTAATGTTTAAATATGGTAAAATATGGTAAGATTTAGTTTGTCTTGTTAAGTAAGCAGTTTTCGAGCACTGCTGATGGTGTAAATCATCTCATAAGATAGAACTGTTTTATTACTGAATCAAAATGGGATTTTATGTGTAGGGATTTTATGTATATTTTTGACACAAGTTTATAGAAATAAATCAAATATATTTGAATCTTTGTTTTATTTGATTGTTTTATCAATTTCAAAATCTTTTTTAAATAAATATTTTTTATTAGAAGAATTGTAGATTTTCAGAAAAATATAAAGACAGTATAGATAATTCCCATATACCCCACACTCAGTTTCCTTGATTAATAGCATTTTAATTACCATGGTTACAATCAATGAACCAATATTAATAGATTATTATTAACTAAAGTCTATACTTTATTCACATTTCCTTACTTTTTACCTAAAGTTCTTCTTCTGTTCCAGGATCCAATACATGACACCACAAAACATTGACTTGGTATGGCTCCCTGCGCTCCTTTTGGCTGTGACACTTTCTCAGACTTTCCTTGCTTTTGATGACCTTGACTGTTTTGAGGAGAACTGATCAAGTATTTTGTAACACGGTTTCTAAGGAGATGTAGCTGATTTTTTTTTTTTTAAGATTAGACTGATCCTGAGGATCAAATAAACAGCATGTATGAAGTGGTTAGCATCACAAGTGCATAGGAACTGTGTCATAAATATTAGCAGTAATTACCAAAATTTATTAGGTTAAAAAATATTTTTTAATCCATATTAGAAGTAATAGTGCAGTATGTAGGGAGCTTGTGCTTTTCAAGTGAGCACCTTTCTTAGTGAATATGTTATTATACAAGCATCTGAAGATATTTCTCAAGGAAAGGTAAATACAGTTTTACATATTTATATTATGTTGATTTCCTGGAAAAGTGAAATAGCAACATTAGAACTTAAATATATTTAATTTAGGAATTTACTTCAGTATTCAGATGCAAAGTAGTTGAATGAAACAGAAAAGACCATTTTTGTTAAAAAGAAAAAGAAAAATTTTGAACATTAGAAAGCTTGAGTAATACTATGTTTCTACCCACTCTTGTTTTAAAAAAGTTTTTATTCTAGTACATACACGCAATATAAAATTTCCCCTTTTACACACATTCAAGTATATAATTCAGTGCTGTTAATAACATTCACAAATATTGTGCTATTTTTGCTGGATAGAAAGTTTGAACTGGAAAATCATTCCCTTTTAAAATTTTGAAGGCATTACTCCATTTATCTTCTAGCTTCTAGAACTGCTCTTAGAACTCTGATGCTATTCTGATTTTTTTTAATATTTAAAGATACATATTATTCTCCAAATGAGTTTTTCAAATTCTTTCTCAATCTTGAGATTATTTGCCTTGGTATGATCTTTATTTGTTCATCATGATAGATCCTTTGTTTGCAGTTTCAATTTGGAAAATGAAGTATCTTCATTCTGAGAAATGTTCTCTTACGTGATGACAAACGTTTCTTCTCACTGTTTCATAGATCTCTCTGGAACTACTAATAATGGGATATTGGGCCTCCTGGGTTAATCACTAAAGGTATTTTGTCTTTTCTATTAACCATTGCTTTGACAGTTTGTAATACTTTCATATTTATATTTTTCAACCTTTTACTGATTTAAACAATTGTTATATTTTTACTTTCTAAGAGCTCTTTGTTCTTGTTGGAATTACTTTTTATAAAATTTTCTTTTTATTGTATAGATTCAATGCCTTCTCTTACCTCTCTGGGGTTTTTTATATATTTTCTAAAAGGTTTTATGTCAGCTCTTCTCTATAAGTTTTATTTTATTTCTCACCATTTTAATTCTGATAATCTGTTCCACTTATAGGTACCTGATTAAAACAAAATAATTTATTCAAGTATGGAGTAATAATTTGGGCTGTTCAAAACATTTAGTTTTATGACTGGCTTTAGCTAAAGAAGAAAAATATATTTGTGTTCAAGTAGAGACAAGATCTATTATTTTTCTAAACTTTTTTTTATTCATTCAAACCAAGGCCTCAAGGATACCTCTATTATACTTGCATTCTTAATTGTGTGCTTTATGATGAAAGTGGCATTACATGTCACTGACAATGAGTAGGGGGTACATTGCTAAATTTATGGAGCTGAACTAATTCCTCCAGTGCATCATAAGCCTACATGTTGAAGTTGGGTTCTTGAAAGCAGGTTCTAAGATGGAGCTCTTCTGGGGAAGATACAAATGAAAATGAAGGGGGGTAAAATTAAGAGGAGGAATAGTTTTGTCCATCAAAAGTGGACAAGGGACTACCAAGGCATGCCCTAGTAAATCAGCTATATAGAAAGGTAGAAGTCCATAAATAGTGATCTTAGCTGGGGCTCTCTGGGCAAAAAAGGTAAATTTCTATCAGGAGTGTGTGTCAACTAGTATAAAAATGAATTGCTGTCCTTTCCAGGATAGAAGAGGCCACTATCAATCAACTTCCCATCAAGTAGTTTCCTCAAGGGATGACAGCATATCAGGGACGTAGACCTATTCCCCTCTACAGTCAATTTGGACGTTCAGAAGTAGATGTAGATCAGCCTTGGTGACTGGTAGCCAATACCACTGGGTCCTTGCATAGCCTCCAACACAGCTATATTCATATAATCAATACAACAACACTGGGTTGGCTAATGACAAGGTTGGCTATCAACTGGTCATATCATTCATTTTTCTAATGAGTTAGTTAATGTCCCTCCTGTAATATATGATCTCAAGTGGGTATTTACAGATAACTCAAAGGTCTTTAGTCTCCATGCCGATTCCAATGGATCCAGGTATGTGGCTTTACCCTAAATGTCTTCATATTTGTTCTTCCAATATTTTTTCCTTGCTAGTCCCCTGATCAGCTGTCTAAGCCATTCACCACTTCTCATGAGTATTCTAACTTTGGAGCACTTCTCTTTCCTCATAAAGTATCAAGTATGCTTCACAAAGCTCTAACCATTGAGAGGATTCCCCCTCACCATTGTCAGGGCATTATGCATCCACCATCTATTATTGCCTTGCTTCAACATATGGAGCCAAGCCATTCATGAAGCATGCTCAGTATTTTTTCTCTCTGTCAGCTTGTCGTAAGAGATGCAGCTCACAGATATGAGATGATGCAGTGGTGCTGGTGCATTAATGGAGGATTCTAGAGGAGTCTAGTCTTCATTCAAATGAGGTTCGATTATACCCCCCTTTCCCTGTTAATGGCTGCATACTCAAGGCCACATCTGGCAGAGAAACTGCAATTGGGGCTACTAATTGATTGTAGTCACAGTGTTTCACTGTCATTCTCCTGGATCTAATTTTTGCGGGACCATTCTGGTGAAGCAAGTGGAAATATATTTCAGACCACTATATCTGCTGCTTTTAGGTCTTTATTAGTGGGAATGCATTTTCCAATTCCCCCTCCAGGATTAATACTGTTTATAACATTTGTTTTGGCTAGGAGATGAAAGTTTTAGATGTTTCCACCTAGCCTTTTCAAGAATGATATATATCAATCCACAAGTCAAGGAACCAAATATAAGGGTTGTTTCAACTACTAAGTACAATTTGGGACCAGGTAAATGACCATAAGTGACCTAATGGGAACTACTGTGAAGTGGAAATGAGTTTGAACCCCACTCTGTGAGGCCATATGGTCACTTTGGTTTCTACTATACTGTGCAGTGAAGAATTAACCTTACCAGAGCAGTCTGGCTTTTATCCTCGACTATTAGGAGGTGAGCTTTAGGCCCCTGGAATATCTTACCTGTTAGAAGTGTTTTTGTTTCTTTAACAAGAGCCCTAAAGTGGGAATAGAAAATCTGACTTAGTTTGGAGGTTAGCTTACTTTGGATCTCAGGCACTCTTAAAATTAAATCTTAAATTTTGTCCTCAGCTTTTTCTACCCTCTGGCTGAAGTATTTAAGACTTTCTTTATATGCTACAAAGGAGGCTTTCGCGCATTTCACTTTTAATTGCAAATTAATTGTACTCAGACCTTCATTATCTTTTCCCAAAATACCAATATTGCTTTAAAAATAATCCTAATTCCACTGTCCCTTTATTTAGTATTTTTATATACCTGTCAAATTTTTGATAATTGTACCAGCAACTGCATCCACATACTATCCTAGTTACAACTGATGGAAGTTGTAACAATTGTATTGCTACTTTGTGTCAGGAGCTACCTGTGCTCCATCCACCACCAGTGATGGGGTGCCAACTGTCAACAAGGAGACAGGTGATGCAACTCCAAAAATCCCATGCCAGCATCTGCTTTCTTGGACCACTTTTTTTGTCACCTGACTCAAGTTGGGATCCTTAGGAAAAAGACTTCTGAGATCGAGAACATACAGAAGATTTTGGGGACTGATCTTGGAATCAAAAAGTGGTAAAGGAGGAACGAGAAGAGAAGGAAGAAACGTTGAGCAGAGGAAGAATTCAAGCAGCAATGATGTCTTAGTGGAATCATAGGCCAAACCTATAGAGTGCTCTAAAGATGGGAGAAGCCTTCTGAATTATTTCTAAGTCAGAGGAATTTATAGTCCTTGTGGAAAAGTCATTGAGTGCACAGGCGTCAGAAGAGGGTATGCCATTGGGAATGGTGACTCTTCACCTACAGCAATCCTCAAGGGGGATGGTAACTGAAGTGTGTCTGTTGGCATCACTCTCAGCTGTTATAGTAATAAAGCCATTATTTCCAAAAACGAATCAGGGCAGGGCTTCATTGTGTTCACCGCAGTGCCTGATAGCTCCTGCCTAATTAACTATCTCACCACGTTTCACTGATATCTTAGGAGCACCAGCTTCTCTTAATATCATCTCCTTATCAAATGATTCAGGGGTCTTTAATTGAAATTTGGTTTCATCATGGCTCCTAAATTCCTGTCTCAAAATGGTTCCACAACTCCTTTCTAAACAACTTACAGTACTTCTTGATGAATTGTTTCTTCATTTTACTTTTAAGTTCTTAAAGAAACCAGAAACTCTTCTCTTAAGGGCTATTGAACAAATCAGAATAATTTATATTTCATGTTATACATTTTCTTAACAAGAGGCAATTTAGTGTTTGTATTACTAGTGTGATAGTTTTGAGTAGCCTTCCTACATATACAGCATTAAGCTCATGGTTAGGTTTTCATAGGCTGAAAAAAAAACTTTTAGTTTTAAACTTTTAGGCAACTCTCTCAACATGATATTAAATCTCTCTTGGATTAAATACACATATAGTGAGAATCATTAGATACTAGAATTTACATATGATATAATGCTATTGTGAAATAAATGGAATTTTTCTGTTTTTCTTTTTATTGCTATTTTATTTTGCTTGTTTGTTTTCTCCTAAAGCACAAGATTGAAACAAACCTTGTTATTAGATAGTTTAGAAATAAGTTTTCCATTCACTGTGGGAAAACCTTATGATAGGTATCATTGTTTAGGGTATTTATTAAGGAAAATAGTTAATACTGTTAAAAGCCTGTATCTAAATTTTGACTCCTGTATCATAAAATGTTTTCTCTTTAAAGAAATAAATTATATGATGTTACTTTCTCCTGTTTTATAGCTGAAAATACCAGGTATATTGGTAGACAAATGATAAACCATCAACTTTGTCTGTATTGCAAGTTACTGACAGATGTTTGATAACTGTAGCCATCATTGATGGGAAGGGGTTGTGTCAAGATATCTTCTCCTGGGGGACTATTAGTCTCTGATCTGAGATATGCTGTGGCGGAAAAAAGAGGAGAAAATAGTAAGCACTGACATTACAGACATTTATCACCTACTACTGTGTGTGGAATAAAAGGATCTTCTTTCAAGATAGTCTATTATCTGCTGCTTGCTGGATTCATGCTGTCATATGTTTTTTTCAGTAGTCCATAAATTGCTGAAGGCCACATTTGGAGAAAAAGTACTGGTATATATCTAACTTTATATATTGTTCTTTTATTTACAGCAGCATTTGTCCATTTTCTAGAAGAATTTGGTATATACATGGAGGTAGTTTTTTCTTACCATATCATTTCATTGATGATCCACATTTATTTTCACAATAATCAACCAGCAAAACATATTTTTAAAATCTTATCCCTGCCTCAAAGCATTTAAACAAGTACACACACAATTTTATTAAGCAAAAACATTGCTTACATATTCCTTTCTTTTCATTTTACTTCTATTTTAATCTATGTATTTCCTTAATGAGTGTACACACTATACAAGCCGGGCATTAATTGGTGTAAAAACATTGTTTTCTGTTTTGTTTTGTTTTTTGACATTAAACCTTTGCCTGGATAACTAGGAATTATTTCCTAAGTTCTCTTTTATAAAATCAGGGGGAAAAACAGGTTTGGGAATCATTCAGGAGTGTTTACATGTACAGAATTTTCTACAACCTTTGTTCTGACCAGCCAGGCATTCACAGGGACAAGATCAATAGCCTGAACTAGATTGCTGTGCTTAACTTGAATCGAATTTATGCCATGTTTACAGCTGTTTTCTCTGATAGCATCCTTGGAGTAGACGAGCTGTTAATCTAATGTGTTTTAGCCACCATTTTGCATGTGTTGATTGCTTCAATGACTTCCTAGAGATTCTTTACATTAAGTCCAAACTCATAGGCAGAAATCAATCAGAACAGTATTTTTTTCTTTCTGAGGAAATGTATCAGAAACAAAATAATGCCTTTTAACTGTAGTTAGCCTTGGGAAACATATGTACATCAGAGGCAAACAAGAAAGGATGGACAGTGATTTTAAGTGTAGTACTACTATAGATATAGCATTAGTGTTATATTCTGCATAGCAAATTATCATGAACATAGTGGTTTAAAGCCACACACATTTACTATTCCAGAGTTTTTTCTGGCCAGGAGTCCTGCAATGGCATAGCTAGGTGCTCTGCCAATCAAGGCTTCAGGCAAGACTTAGTTCTCATCTGGAGGCTCGATCAAGGAAGTGTCCCTATCCAAGTTCATCCAGTTTTTTGGCAGAATCCATTTCCTTATGATTGTAGGACTCATGGATGTTTGCTTCTTCAAACCCAGTAAGGAGAGCAAAACTTGAGAGTGAGTCTTCTAGCAAGATGAATTCTTGTAAAAGTAGCATAATCATGGAAATGACATGCTATCAACTTTGCCACAAAATGTACTGTAAAGGTGGGAGTGATATACCAGAATAGTTGTCACATTTTATTGTTTAAAAGCAAATCACAGGGAAGCGGATGTGATTCAAACAGTTGGGCACTCACCTACACAGGGGAAGCCTCGGGTTCAGTTCCTGGTGCCTCCAAAAGAAGACAAGCAAGACAGAGAGCTGACACAATGGGCTGGCATGGCAAACTGATGCAACAGATGATGTAACAAGATGATGTAACAAAGAGACAAAGTGAGGAAACACAACGAGAGACACAACAAGCGCAGAGCTGAGGTGGCTCAAGCCATTGCGTGTCTCCCTCCCACATGCGAGGTCCCAAGTTCAGTTCCCGGTGGGTCCTAAAAGGATGAACACACAATGAATGAACACAGAGAGCAAACAGCGAGCACAAACAATGGGGTGGGGTTGGGGTGAGAAACAAATAAGTGAAAAATATCTTTAAAAAAAATGCAAATCAGTTTGTACTCAAACTCAAAGGGAAGCTATTGTACAACGATGTGAAAACCAAGAAGTGGGAATCATGGGTTCCACCTTAGAGTCTATATTCTTACTCCAGTGAGTTTCCTTCCACATTAAAAAAACAGATACTCACCCTTCCAAAATTATCAGGATTTTTATCTAATTATAGCATCATCTCAAACTCCAAATTTTCATCATTTAAATTAGGTCCAGCTTCACATGATGTTCTGGGTATAATCTGTTAAATATAGCTGCTGGGGCAGAATTTTTCTCTTTCTCTAATTTCCTAGAGCTGCTATATCAAAGCCCTACAAACTGGGTGGCTTAAAACAACAGAAATTTATTGTCTCACAGTTCTGGAGGCAAGAAGTCTGAATCAAGGTACTGGCAGGATCATGCTTCCTCTGAAGTCTGTAGAGTTCTGGAAGTGGCTTGTGGCATAACTCAATCACTGCCTTCATCATATGGCTGTTTTCCTCTCTCATTCTGCCTATGCCCAAGTTTCCTTTTCCATCAGGACACCAGTCTAATTGGATTAAGACCTGCCCTAATCCAATTTGGACTTATTTTTGCTAATAACATCTCCAAAGATCTTATTTCCAAATAGGAGTACATTCATGAGACCAGGATTTAGGACTTGAGCATATCTTCTTGGGGTATATTATTCAATCCATAACACTCTTTGAGAATGTGTAAAACTAAAGAAACAAGTTATCTTCCCTCATTTCATTCAATATATAATGGTGGGAACAGGTATGGGGTTATGGCTTTAGATGCCCCAGTTCAAATGGGGGAAAAGGAAAGCAAAAAGAAGTCATTGATCCATAGCAGTTTTGAAATCAAGCCAGGGAAATGTTGAGAGCGCCTCAAATATATTTAAAGACCTGGGAATAATTATCCATGACTTTTGGCTCCCCCTACTGGGCTCTTGGTTCTTCCCTCTTAGTGAGATATCTACACATAAGTCTTCTTGCCATTTTTGTTATGCTGGGATTATAAACACACAGAATTAAACTATCATCACTGTTATAAATATTTTTATTAATTAACAGATTACCATTAGAATAAATTACTTTGATATATTTTATCTTTGAGGCTATTTGTTAGTATATAACTATTGAAGAAATTATGGTCTGCAAAACTGAAAATGAATATTATGGTGTAATGTTAAAAGCACTCTAATTTTTCTAATTTATATAAGAATTGTAACAGTCCTCTGAATTATCCTTTTCTAGGAAGTTTTAGACAATTCCAAAGCATTAATATCCCTTAAGGTATTAAGAATCAAATAATAATAAAATTAATATTTAGCTGTTCCCTTAATACTATATTTTAGATTGACAACTTTGTAAAAGATATGATGCCTATACTTACAAAGCAATATGTAGAATATAAGCAATTTTATTATCTGGAAAATTATAGAAAACTATTAAAATCAAGAGAATTGCTTATCAATTACATAAGCTGGTGGACAGCCATTTCCTCAAAATGAAGGCAGATGCTGTTATCAAAAGAAGGAAGATAAGAGCAGTCAAACTCATAGCTACCACAGTACATTACATAGTGTGCCTGGATATGACAACATGTAGCAACTATCACACCTCTTAAGCCCAAGGTATAAAAGATATAATAGAAAATGTAAAGTTGACTTAAGAAGATCCCAGAGCAGTGATGTCCTCAGGGGCCAGCCAGACTTTAGAAAATGTTGTAAGTGGGAGAATTGGAGAGAATGTTAAGAAAAAACATTAACCATCTAGAGCAGAAGTTACTGTGAATTTATCCAGAGGATTTTTCATGGAAGAGTATTTTGGGGGGTTTAGATGAGACTAGGGGATGTATCAGAGTATGGCATGACAAGGAGCAGATGTAGCTCAAGTGGTTGAGCACCTGCTTCCCACATACGAGGTCATGGGTTTGTTTCCTGGAAACTCCTTTTAAAAAAAAAAAAGAGTATGGTGAGAGTTTGGAAGGATTTGTATTTTTGTCAGAGACTGAGTTAAACAGAGATGACAGCATGATGGAATCACAGTTTATACTTTTTGAGAATATGTCCAAGCAATTCCAGTGCCCTGGTCCCAAAGGATTCCTAAGGTTGCTCATTATCCCTAATGCCAGCAGCATCACTGTATGGATCCTAAGCAGATGGTAGACCCGTTGCTATTTCAGGCTTCCCACAATGTTCAGGATCCTTTTAAAGGGAAAAAAAAAATACGTATACATAGTGTAGAATAAAAATCTCCAATTTTTCCACATGGGTAATTATTTTTCCAGAAGCAGATTTCAGTTTCTGTTCCTCAATAATCTAGCTTGCTATTGCTGTCATAATTAAAGTTAAAGATAGGTTCTGGGCCTTATAGTCAATAGTTTTGTTTAACCTTTGTGCAGATACCATACTGTCTTAATCAGTAATAGGTTTAAAATAATTATTTTTATTCAATTTGGAAGCATCTTTACGTTATTGTCACTTTGGCTTTCTATATAATTTACCTTGTCAAATTTCACACAAACATGTACACAGACACAGGCACAATCCATTAGATTTTAAAACATAAATATAAAAGCTGTTAGATTTTATATTAGAGTTGTAATAAATCTATCTGCCAATTTGGGAAAAAAGACAATTTAGGGAATTATAAATTTTTTATCCATTTATATGTTGTTTAGAAAAGCTTGGTAATTTTTAATATACAAGTCTTCAGCATGTTTTTCAAAATTTTCCTAGGAATTTTATAATTTTTTGCTATTACAAATAGTATATTTATTAAAAGCTTTGGTTTTAATTGCTGGTGCTGTTGCAAACACTTTTTTAAAAATTAGTTATTATCTAAGCATTAGGAATTCACAGAAAATGAATGTTTCCATTTGCTTGAAAATCTGAAAGATCTTCCTCTACTGGCTCCATTTTTTACATTAAAACCATTACCTGCTAACTATGAAATAGGACATGCCCTTTATACATTTCCACAAACTGATTCAGTCCTTTCCACTTATTTCAGTTTATCTGTTCCAGTCAGCATTTGAGTGAACAACTCCTGCCACCCAGGCTATATAAAATAAATTCAAAATAGGGAGGAAAAGTATGATTCCATATACAGAAAGTGACTTTGAAGATATTTTGTTGCTTTTAAGGAATTATTTATATAATGCATTTTTATAAAATTTGTTTAATCCCATTTAAATTTTTGAAATGTTGCCCAAGAGTGATTTAACTCCTACAGCTAAGAAAAATGGTTTGCTTTCTTTTGTTTTGTTTTCAAATACTCTCTCTAGCCATAAGGTTTGTTTTTCCCTTAACTCTTTTGTGATATGAATCTGTTGGAATCTTCTCCCATAGTCCTCTCCACTTTCATTGATAAAGTATTCCCAAACCATGGCACTGAAGACTGCAATTTTCAGACAGAGAATTTCCAGATTGACAGACAATTGTGCTGCCAGCTAATCAGTGCTGCTATTATGTCATCCAATTGGAGAGTTCCACAGTGGAGTAAATAAAAGCTGTGTAGTATCATAATGCCTAATCAAGGATCTTTAGGACCCAAGAGAGGAATGAAAATCTAAAGTATCTTTTCCTTCTTAATTCCACTAGTAGTAAAACCTGAAAAATCCTTAAATCAGTTTAATTTTCCTGGAAAGGAAAAAAAAAATGTAGGAAATCAAGGAGACAGTATTAACTTTTGTTGATTAATATTGAATATTTGATTAGTATTTCCAATTTATAAAGTAATTTAATCCAAAAATTGTATGTGTCTGTGTGTTTATAAAATTTTTATTTAATATGTATGGCAAATAGTAGTTAGAGTTAGTAACTTAACAAAGCCAGTATTCCTTAATTCCAAATTCCTTACTTTTTATACTAAATGCAATTTCCTAGTTTTCTTAACCATCTGGATTCTCAGTGTAATCCTCTGAATAATTATCATCTGAAACCAAGTGCATATTTGTCATGGAAACACTTGTTTACCACTTGAAAAGATAGCAGAATCCTCCCAAATGATAGTTGAAATCAAATGTTATAAAGAACAGTGCTGCACAGGTGTATCAGTTTTATTTACTTGTGGTATAATGCAAATCCTTTAAATAAAGGTCATATCTAGCATGCTGTTATTTATACATTTAAAATTTCATTGTAGCTCAGAAAAGCTTGTGGTTTGCCAACGTATCAATATGACCAAGAGGATTCTGGTTTTCAAAAGCAGTTTCTATTGCATTTTCAGATTGTTTGAAATTAACATAATACCCGTATTGCTTTCCTAAAGCCTGTTTCTTTCCAATGTGTATAGTAGCTAAGATCAGGAACACTGGATGCCAGGTAATTTAGGGAGTCAGCAAACCATGAATTTTCAGTTTGAGCTATTTCAGGCAGTTGGCTCTATCCTTAAAAAGCTGAAACCCATTTGGCTAAAACATCAAACATTTTAGGTTATCGAATCCAAGAACTAAAATTTATTTTTATAATTTCCACCTGGCTCAAAATACTTCTAAGTCTCACCTTTTGTGTTCTTGTAGTAATGTAGAATATGTTCTCCTAATTATGTTCTTTTTCTGTCCAAGCCAAAGCCACTCAAGGAAAAATATGATACAAAGTAAACTCAACAGGGATCTACACAACTGGAAGAGTTTGGGCAGAAAGAAAAAGAGAGAAGAGAAGAGAAGGGGAAGGGGAAGGGGAAGGGGAAGGGAGGGGAGGGGAGAAGAGAGAGGAAGAAAGAAAGAGACTTTAAAAGAGGCCAAAGCAGGAACTGGGAGGTCTAAGTCTTTGCCAAACAAAAATGTTATCCATAAGCAAAATTGAAGGATTCCATTGTATATTACTAAAAATTCCATTCCTGCCAAAATCAACCTGTCTTAATATAGCTCATTGAACAGAATAAAATTAATGGTTTTCTTTGTAAATAAATAGCCATGATCTCGTTGTCAAAAAGTTTAGTGATAAAATTCTGAGGAGATATATATATATATATTTAAATAGATTTTGTGCTGTAGAAAATGTCTTTCTATTTTACAGGTCAAAATGATCATAAACTCACAGAGGAACAGAAGAACAGTATTCTTATTTTTTTTTTTTAATTTACTTTTTTTTTTTATTGTTCATAAAAATCAAGATTTTTCACAGTACATACCAATATTTGTAAAATGATATACAAATATATATGCATATATGTGTATTTTCTTACATAAATGTTATTTTATATATATATATATTTTAAAGGTGCTTAGATTACCTAATTATTACTCAGAAATTACAAGGATTCCCATGTTCCCCGCCTCCCA
>JAQZBX010001943.1:55652-76837 GCA_029593785.1 Cabassous unicinctus | reverse complement strand
TGTTGTTCCTGTACTGGAATTCCCCTAGAGTTACTTAAGACAAGAATCTGGTCCACAGAGATCAAAGCTAGGAAGAACAAAGAAAGTCAGAGTGATAAACAGCCTACTAGGAAGAAATCTCAAACAAGCACTGTCAGTTTGTGGAGTGAGTGGGATAAAAATCAGCTGTTCAGACTAATCTCTCATTTCCTCCATCAAAAGAAAGATGGAGCTTTCTGTGTCCCTGACAAGAGCTGTGCACACTGAGCCTAAGAATGTTCACAAAGTGGAAGAAATGTAATTCTTCAGCTCATTTATTCTCACAATTGAACCAGGTCTTTCTTTGTTCCCTCCTGTAGCAGTTTGGCAGTTTGATATAGTTATGAATTCCAAAAATAGATACTGGATTATGCTTATAAACTGGTCTGTTCATCTGGGCATGATTAAGTTATGATTAGGGCTTTCATTGGGCCACGTCAGTAGGGCGTTGAACCCCACCCCTTGGTGGGTGGGGAATCAAAGGAAAAAGACATGGCAAAGGACAGAGTTGGAGTTTTTTCATGTTGGAGTTCTGATGAGGAAGGAGAGAAGGCCCCGGGAAAAGAGACAAGCCATTTGCCTGACAGTTCACAGCTGGCCTTGTGGAGGAAACAGAGGCGCTGAGCCAGAGAGAAACGTAGCCCCGGAAAGAGAGGAACCCAAGAAGCCTGAACCCTGGCAAACGTCGGCAGCTGTCTTGCTCCAACATGTGGCAACAGACTGTGGTGAAGGAAGAAACTTATGCTTCATGGCCTAGTAACTGTAAGCTTCTACCCCCAAATAAATGCCCTTTATAAAGACAAACAGATTTCTGGTATTTTGCATCAGCACCCCTTTTGGCTGACTAATACACCTCCCAATGGAGTTTTTGGAAACTAGAAGTTGTGTCTATTTTAACTGTAGCCCTCGTAAAACTCTCAGATGGTAACCACCACACTCATCGCTCCTTGATCCAATGGCCTTTATGTAGTATGCAACCTTAGCAGTCAAGACCTAGACATGTATAATATTAATAAAAACGGTGTCCTTGATTTGTCCTATTTATGAGTTATCTGGATAAAGTATAGTTAAGAGTGGGATCACAAATACGCTCACATTCCAAGTGCTAAGAAAATGCTTTTATTTTTCTGTAACTGATCTAATCTTCCTAAAATATTCTTTATCCTTCTGGGTAACAGAGATAGATATGTGACTACAGTTTAGCACAATTGAATAAATGTAGTGCAATCCAATAATTAAAACAGCCTCTGTAGGTAACCGTGTTTCTGACTAGACTTCTCAAGAAAATGTTCAGTCTTTTAAAGTCCCCCTCCCTACACCAACTCCTCTCTGAGAGGGCATCTTGGGGTACTGTTGTTGGATTGTGGCCTTGTGTTGGGTAGGGATTGAGAGGAGGTTTCCAAAGTGCCTGTTCCCTTCAGATCCTCTCCATGGACTGGTGACCCCTGAGAGGCTACTGCAGCATCCAGCTAGCACCTACCACTCAAGTCTGTAGGCCCCCCATTGACCTGAGTATCAAAGTGCTCTCCCAAGTCCTCCTGCACAACCAGCCCAATCAGCAGCTATTTCTCCTCACTGAAGTACACAGGCACCTATGAGTCCTTGGCATGTTATGTATATTCCTTGGGGAAGGAATTACTCTGTTCCAAGCTAATAATAAATCCAGATTTTATTTTCTACCTCTCAGTGCTATGTTGGAAGTGTCCTGATTTGAAGTTTCTCCTCAAAGGTAGCAGCACCCCCTGTAGTACGTCAGAAAAGCACACCACTAGATCCTGTGTCCTAAAGCTTCCCATAACTATCTGTGGGAATGCAAGACTCCTCCCTTACTTAGGGCTCAACTTTGATTGGGGTAGGGATGCAGGCTGTTTACGAATGAGAACTCTGATCTATCACCGAATCCTTTTTCTCTGTGTGCCTGTCCTTTCTCTTTCCATAGCTCTAGAGAACAAGAGGGATCACTATTTCAGTTCTATCACAGTTTCTTTTTACTCCAGTGTGACCAATTTCATTGTCAAGAATCCTAGACAGTAAAAATATAATTTCTATGCTTAAATTGCCTTTCTTGATATATTCTTAAAAAAAAAAACCTAAGTGGGCAATAAATTCTGGATAAAGGCCCAAGTGTTCCAGAGATTATATGCAGCCAAGCTTCTTCAGGTGGGAAATCTCAGAGAAACTAGAATGATAGGATATGGCAATACTCTTGAAAATATTTTAGAAATATTATCCACATATGCTTGGGACTACACTCTTTTAGGTACATGAAAGTGTTATACTCTTTTATACCACAGCTTTCTCTTCTTCACCATACTTTCCATGATGAAGAGAACTATGAGGTACATGAAAACACAAGTTCTTGATCCATTATTCTGCACAATGGAGAGTAGATATCTGGAAAGTTTTTTGCAAAACTGGGCTTTGTCGCCCAATAAAGGGAAGTGGATCTTAATGAGTGACACAAAACGATCTGAAGCTCAGGAAATAATTGGACTGCCCAAAAGAATAAGCATAGTTTCTTGTACCTTCAAATAAAATTATTACATGAGAACACCACATGAGATCTACCACGAAGCAGGAGCAGGGAGTGTCCTTAGAAAGCACTTGGTGATCAGTGTTGGCTTCTCCCCACTATCTTGCCTTCAAGTGCCCAAAAAGTCAAGAAGACAGAACATGAGGCTGAATAGTAGTAACTACTAGAAAGAAAGAGTCACAGCAGATATTCAGGGCTTATAAATGCAAAACTTCGCTAAGGTAGAGCAAAGAGAAATAGCGCTAAAGTCACTATTCCAAGGATTTGTAGTCGCCTGCTTCCTGAGGAAATCAATTCACAAAAGTTTAAATTTCAGGGAGGAACATTGAAGTGGTGCTAAAAGAATAGTCTAGGACTTGAGGAGTTCAAAATATCTAATAGAGATAACTTGTGTTTATGACAGGAGAAACTTTAGTAGTCTTTTTAGTAGGCATATTGATTTTTTGTTTTGTTTTGTTTTGTTTTTTGGTATTTAAAACAAGTTATATGATTGCCCTTTCTCTTGTAGTCAAGAACCCTAGACAATGTAGGCTGAATTTGGTTTCTGCTGTGTTCCTTCAGGAAGCACCAGGGGATACAAGTTGCCTGCATACTCATAGGAAATAAAAAAGACAATGAGGCAATGGAAATGGTTTTTGCCTAGATGGGGAAACTTGAATTCCTGGATAATATCTTCAAAATGAAAAATAATAAATAAATTTTAAAAAGGATAAGTCTAATGGTCCTCCTTCATGTTCCCATTAATTGTGGACCTGATAAGACTAAACGCCCTCCTTTGAAGTAAGACCAAGGTCATTCAAAAGTAGAAACTCTTAAGCAAGCCTTTCCTGGAGCATCCAGGAATAGGTCAATGTAAGTATGAAAACTCTTTCAAAGAAACCTAGATTTCTCCCTCCCCTAGAGTGAAAATGATATTAATATCTTCTGGGCAACTGAATCAACCAAATATTAATGCCCTTGGTAGAAAGATATAGATTTGTCTCAATCAGCTGGATATTTTTTCACAGAGCAAAAAAATTATTGTCAATAAAAATCATCTGAGAACCTATGAATTATTTCATACATTAATTCAACAAACACTTAATGAACAACTAATAGGTGTCAGACATTCTTCTAGGTGTGTGGGATACAACAATTAAACATAAAAATCTATGCCCTCAATAATGATGGCAGTCCCCAACTTATGCTTGCTGTTAGAACACTTTAGAGAAATATTCCTACCTAACTTTAAGCAACTTGCATAAGATCTTCTGATAATAGATTTTGTAAACCAAACTCATGTGACTTGACTCCTAATTCTGTTAGCTTGCTTTCTTTTCTTTCTTTCTTTCTCTTTCTTTCTTTCTTTCTTTCTTTTTTTCTTTCTTTCTTTCTTTCTTTCTTCATGGTCATTAATTATTTTCAATTTATTTTATTTTGTTGTTATGAAACCAACTAAAATCTCTTTTGGAAAAAGAATGAGAGAAAATTAAATGAGTAAGTTAATTTTCTCCACCTAAAGCATTTTTACTGAGTATCTAATCTATGTCTGGACATCCATTCTTTGATATGCCACAAGCATCTCAAATTACAAACACAAAGTAAATCAATCATCTTTTTTCCAAAATCCTATTCATCCATCCCTTATGTTTCACTATTCTCTACCAAATTGCCCAATACAGAAACCTAAATGTCATCCTCAAATTCTTCCCTTCTCACACCCAACATATACTATCAATTCTATGTCCTAAACCTCTTTTAAATCTAGCCTCTTCTATTTAATTGTCCCAGCACTGTCTAGAGATCTAGAGGTCCTCAACCCTAATTATCTGCACTATTCTTCTCATTTCCCCTCATTCTTTAAAAACATAAATTCTTAAAAACAATACAGATGTGATCATGTCACTTCACTGTTCAATATTTCACTGGACCTGCTCTGCCCCACACCCCCAGTTGACCCCCAACTATCTCTCAGATGGAGCATATATGTTAATGTTTTGAACGTGAGCATATTATTTACAGGAATAAATTTAAATAAAATATTTTTATACTTTTATTATCAACATTTTAATTAAAAACTCATTATAAATTCATTAGAGAAGTGAAGAAGATTCAGGAAAAAGATGTTAGGAGAATTTTTTTTAACTTGTGATTACATGACTCATGTGACTTTAAAAAAATGAGTGTAGATAAATTGGATCAAATTCCACTGGTGATATTCAGACCTAATAAATCATCTTTAAATCATCTTTTATCAAAGCTAAAAAATAGAATTACAAGAAACAGTATGTTAGGAGAAAAGAAGAAAATAAAACAAATGAAGATAAAAGAATAGTAGGCCTGTAAAACAAAGTCAGATAGAGAAGATAAGAAGAAAATACTTTTAAAGGAGGAGACACAGAAAAAACACACAGCAAATGGACACAGCAAAACACAAGCAGCAAGGGGGGATAAATAAATAAATAAATAAATCTTAAAAAAAAAAAAAGCTATAAAGGAAACAACTTAGAATTAAAAGAATTACATATTTTATTTTGATCTTTTGTTTTTCTTTTGTACAACCAGCCCTAGTTCTGACTCCTCAAAATCATTTAATTGAATATGCTTGGCATGCCCTCCATTTTGTGTATCATCCACAAATTTCATATATGTAAAGTTTAGTATTATTTAGTGCAATTTTTACACTGTGTTCTGTTCAACATAAGCCATATTTGAGAATAATAACAAATCTTAAGAATGACAATTTTATGTGATTTTTAAAATTTTTAAATTAAAATATCTTTATTTATATATCAGATACTTGTTGGGTTGACATTTTCCTTTAGATGATATTAAAATTCTTATTCATATTAAATGAATCTGAAGATTGAAGAGGTTGTGATGACTTTGGTGGCAAAAAGTAGACAAACATTCTCAAAAATGATTTATTTATAGGTAAGATTTATATTGAGGTAGATCACCACTCCCTCAAGCATATTCTTTTCCCTATCTCAAAATGATAAAAATAAAATTCAGAAGATGGTTTATAATACCTATGTGATTGAAACTGAAGAATTAGATAGTGCAGTAAATCAGTCCAATGCTATCAGATCCTCTTATTTCCATCCCATTCCCAATCTTATCCCCCAAAGAAATGGGTAAAGTCCATAAGGGTCATAAACCACATGGGACTCTATCCAGGTCTGAAACATCATGCTTCACCAGAGGCTCTTTATCACTTTCTGTGGAAATGGGCTAAACTTCATTCTAGTGTATTTATCTTGGAAATATTTGGAAACAAATAATATAAGATTGACTAATTTTTCAGAGGTATCTTGGAAAGCATCTACTTCATTTCTCTCATTTTGATGACAAGAAAACTAAGATCAAAGGAGCTCAAGTAATTTGCCCTTGGTTATATAACTAATTAGTGATAGAATCATAGCTTGAACATAGATGTACAACATTTTCTGAATCTTGTCGTCTTTCCATTGCAGCTCCCATCTAGAGAGTCTGGCTTTGATAAGACACTAAACTTGCCCTCACAGTTTCTCATGTTCTGAGAAGTAACCAAAATTGTTTTCTTTGCTTTTACTTTTAGTGAAACCTCTATTTTAGGAATCTTCCAATTATATTTTTAATACAATAAAATGTTCTTATAGATAAATAATGCATCTAGCATAGTAATTCTTTTTGTTGTTGTCAACAGAATTTTAGTGTTTGTGGCAGATGCTAGGTTGACAGAATTGAAGACTTGCTTTCAAAGTATTGCCAGAATATTTAAATCACAAAAAAATAAAAAATAATTGTATTTATATTTACCATTCTGACACTATTTTCCAAGACGTCAATGAATTTAGGGTAGCTTCTAAAAGCGAGGTTGAAGAAAGTCAACAGAGATGATGTCAAACAAACACACACATAAATGTGGTAAAACCTACACACAGACACACACACATATGCACATATATATATACACGTACATGCGTATGTATATACATATATAAACTATAGAAGCAAAATGGCTTGAAAAGCAGATATGCTCACTTAGAAACCTACCATAAATTTGAAGTTGTAATCAAAGGCCAAGTTGTGAGTGAGCTTGATGCCAAGAAGAAAAATAATGGCTAAGTGAATACAATTAATCACTGTATTTACATAACTATCATTTTCCTATGTAAAGAGCTACCCTGGTGAGTGTTATAACACTTGTCAATTAGTTCTAATTAGTGTTTCTGCCTCTAAATGCTTGACTCCACTTTCAATTACAATTGTTTGCTTATCTTAACAACCACTGTACTACATATGCTGGCATGAGGCCTAATACATTTTAAGCTTAAACTATCCAGCATGAACGCCCCTATTCAGGTAAGCAGTGCCACGCTGTTCTCTGTGTCAGTGTGGTCATTTCTTGGACTTGATGTACATATCAGAGGGTAGCTCAATTGTTCACTGCCCTCATGAAGATAAATTAAACTTCTTCCCCAGCTAGCCTCAGAAACATAAACTCCACTACAATAATTTTGCGATAGCTCAGCCTTTATCTTGGTCATTCCTTAGGTTATCTACAAGTGTCTTCTTAGAGCAGAGGTCTAAAAGCTGACTGAATTGAAAAGGTATATGGCAGCAAGTGACTTGAACACATGAGGTGGAATTCATTTTCTCATACTTGTGCATGAGTATATTTTCATTAAGTGGTAAATATCTAGAGAGGTGAACATGATTTTACATGTATTTCTGAATCTTCTTTACCAACAGAATTCTAACTTTCTTGGAGATGGCAAAAGACACAACTTTAAAAAATGTTTTAGAGGTATTTAGGTAGATTCTCTTTTACAAGATTTGCATAAAAATCCAATTATCCAGAAAACAAACTTTGCCCTTACCTAAATTGTAATTTCCTTCTGAATTGCTCTGATCTGTCCAAAAAAAAATGGACCTGTTCCTGCAAACACTGGTTTGTGAATCTCGCAGAAGCTGAAGGGACAGTGTGACAAATGGACGGAGGTGAAAAATGTTCCATCCATTCCCTCAAGGATGTTGAGGGATAGTGTGCCCGTCCTGTAAGTGGTCCATGGCTTTCTTGGTGGTACTGATAATCCTGGTTTCTGGTGCTTGGCCTACCACAAAGCCTGAGTGGACCTCTGCCAAGAAAGACAGTAAGACCAAACTTTGTGATGATCCCAAAAGATCAGCAAATCTCTTCTTATGGTGAAGGGAAAGAGAAGCCCATCAATCTTCTGTGGGAAAAAAAAGCTAAAATTTATTTAGTAATGGCTTTTTGTATTAGAAATAGCAGCCATACTTGATATCCTAAATTAATGGTTGGAAATCAAACAACCTCTTTGGAGAAAGTTGAAAAGATTCAGATCCTTTATTTCAACATCTTTCTGTGATTATAGAATTATTCGTAGGTTCAAACATGATGATTTGGAACTCAGGAACTCCTCAGACCTGGCTCTAAAATCATAGGAATGTGATCTAAATCTAAAGTAAGCGATGATACATGAGAAAACAACCATCAGAAAGTTTTCTGTAATCTCTATTAAGAAACTTTTATTTCTCTAGTTCCTACCTAGAACAATTTAACACCCTTACATCTGAAATGAGAAACTGAGTCTAGAGTAAAAATTCTAGTATCTTAAAGTTAAATAGTAATATCAAGTTTACATTGCTTAGAAAATTGAGTCTCTAATGAAAAGAAGCAAGGTCTGAAAAAGAAAGGAAAAAAAAAAGCATGGCATGGAAAAGCTGATTGATTTCAGTTATGTCAGAAATGTTCCTGAATCCAGTTATGTAGCATATTCTCACTGTTTTTAATATGTCTCCCATAATTTCCCTTTAATAATTTCTTAATTCAAAAAATTGCCTGCCAGATAATAATATTGATTGTTATTAGCTAAAGATCAAAGAATCATTGGTGAAAGTATAATCTTTATTCCCATACAGAGCCCAGAAATTTGATAAACTAATAGAGAGAATTAAGTGTTTATGGGATTGTGTGGAAGGTGTTTTGTTTTATTGATCTTTTGGGCTTTTTAGACTTAACAAACTTAAGTTTCCCTTTATCTACACAGAAGACATGTGGTCATATATGATAGCTTTGAGATAATAGCTTTGTTTTCTTTGATGAAGAATTATACCAAATTATGTTTTAGGTTATAAATTTACTGTAATAAAATTGCTAAATTGGTATTGTAAATTGTTTCACCCTTTTTGGAGGAAACTTTGCAATTTCTATTAAATATTTTTAATAACTATCATTTATCAAATGATCATCACAAGTATTGACCTAAGCACTTATAGTCATTCTTATAACAACTCCATAAGATAGTTACTAGCCTATTTCATTGAATCTAAAATACTATCAAATATATGAGGCATCTTTGTATTATGTACCTCTAAGATAGAAAAAAAGAAAAAATACCTTGAATTTATACTATTTAAAACATTTTCTTGTTATTTATATTTTTTATTTTTACTTATTCAAAGAGGTCTTTCCAATTTAGGCCTGGACTTTATTATCTATCACTCCTATGCACACATGAAATTGAATATATAAATCAAACCAATTGGTTGAGATTATTCAAATTTGAGGTCCAACACTTGTTGACCCTTTGGTCAAACAACATCTTGTTAACAACATCTACAATATTTTTCTATAAAATTCTCCACTATCATCTTCAGGATTTTCTTACAAACTGTTGACACTTAATTAGCAAGTTTTGTTACTTCTTGTTTTAGTTTGCCAAAGTGCTGCCAATACAAAGTACCAGAAATAGGTTGACTTTAATAATGACAATTTTATTTCAGATAAAAGCTTACAGTTCCAAGGCCATGAAATGGCCAAATCAAGACATTAGCAGAGATGCTTTCTCATCCAAGTCTGCTAGTGGTGATGCTGGGGTCCTGCCACATGGCAAAGCAAGATGGCCACCAGTCGCTGCCAAGGTCCCTACCTTCCCCTCCAGATTATACTGTCTCCCAGAGCTCAGCTGTGAGCAACAAGGCATACGGCTTTTCTCTTTCTGGGACTCCCCTCTCAGTTTCAGCTGCTCCACTTTCTTGTGAGTTCAGCTGTGGGTTATCAGGCATATGGCTGGTCTCTTCAGCCTTGAGCTGCTCTGTGGGCCTAGCCTCTTGGGGGCTTTGTACTTATGCTTTGGTTACTAGTGATCCTCTAGTCCTCTCTCACTGGATTAAAAATGGCAAAGCTCCCTTTTCCTGTGTGTCTCTGTCTGTGCCTCCATTTATATTAGACCCAGCAAGAGGGCAGAGACTCAATCTGAGTCATTCCTCACTGACATGGTCCTGTCAAAAGGGTCTCACACCCATAGAAATGGATTAGTTCAAAAATATAATCCTCTTTTGTGGATTCACCATTCAAACTGTCACACTACTGCTTTATTTATTTATTTATTTAAATTAATGTGTCAACAGAATGTTTTCAGACAACAACCAGGACTCATGGAACTGGTAAAAAACAGTGTGTGCATAAGCCTACAGTGACATCTGTGTCATGCTGCTATCTGGCTGACAATGACTATAAGATAGCATCAATGGGGAGATGGATTCCAATTTCAGAAATGTTAAAATATGTGAATAAATGAAATACTAAACAGCAGGACTAATAAGAGACAGTATAGTGCTCTATAGCCAAATTGTGTGGGTGGAGTATGAGTATGCATACTAGCTCTCCTACTTACCAGCTACATGACCTTTACATTAACTTTTCTACTCTTTAGTTCACTCACTGTTAAAATGGATATAATAATAGTAGCTTATCTTGTAGGGTTACTGTGAGAATTAAAAACAGTAATAATGTATCCACTTCTGAGTATTTATTCTGTGAAAATATTCACAAGTGTATATAGATACAGATACATACAGATATGGATATGAAGTTCCATTGTTTTAATGTTGAAAAATTAGAAATACCCAAATTTCCATCAATACATTAGTTATACAATTATGGTATATCCAAGCAGCAGAATACTATATAACCATTAAAAATAATAAAAATAACCAAGTATACTAAATGAAAAATAAGTTTTAATAATAGAATGACCACACATTGTAAAATAAACAGCAAATGAACAAACATACATGTTTATATATGTATGAATGTAAATATGTGTTTGAATATTCAATTTTTTTAAGACTTAAGGATTATTACCCATGTTTTGAGTAGTTACATCTAAAGGATGAGGTTATCTATAATTTATACATTTCTCTATTTCTTGACCTTTTAATTTCATTTTAAAGCAGTCATAATCAATAAAAAATAAAATTTGCTCTACTGGGAGACTATTTGCTTATGTACATTCATACAATTATATAATTTATATATTAGGTATAAATTCTAAGATAAAACTATATACACCAATAATATGTTAGGAGAAATAAAGGAAATGTAACTGGATCTAACCAATAATTTCTCTGAACATGTCATGAAAAATAAAACTGCCTTGGTCAAAACTAATTTTTTTCTATTGACTATTAATATGTAAGCATATTCCTTTAACATCCCTTGATGTTCCTAATTTGTTCTCTATCCTTTCCCCTATCCTATTTTACATCTAAGCGGGGAGAGAAGGATTTCTATCCTGAACATCTGTTGTCTGGCTGTGACATAATCTCATAAATATTCCCTCACTTCCCAGTAGAAGCAGTCCTACCAAAAAATATGGCCCATTACTGAGTTCAAACCTCTGAAATGTGATTTCAAACAACCTTCTAATCACTTGCACACATGAGGTTTAGGAAACCTCTCCCCTCTGTCTGGAATCCTACTTTTCTTGTGTCCAAAAGCCATGAAAGTATTTGATATATGGATTATCTCTTCAGAGCCGAGCCCATAGACCCTATCATTAAAAACACATTTTGAATTTGTGTGTGATTTTCAAACACTTAACTTCCCGGTAAGTAAACGTCATTGCATTGAAGAAACATAAGAAATAGAAGCCAACCAACGAACAGATAGAGAGGAGAGGTATATTATCCTGAGAAAATATTTATTTTTTAATGTTAGATCCAATTAATTTCTGAAATGTTTTGTATATGGCTACTGAAGAACAAAATGAAAAGCTGACAAAGACCTGAAGCCAGCAGCATTTCTGCCTCTCCATTTTATTAAAGCACCTTGGCTATTAACTACTGAGAAGTTTTCTCCCATAGAACCCTGCATATTCCTCTTAAATTATTCTTTTGAGATCATACTGAACAGCAAGTTTTCTAGCACAAAAATCTTAACATCTATATTGTTTGCATAAAGGTATAAATTTGGAGAAGGGACTAAGAAAATGCTCCTATGCAGATTTCTGAATTAACATCATAATCATACTTCTAAGAACTACAAATCTTGCATTTTTAATATGGACTTGGAACATTACTGGTTGGTTTACAACGGTTATCCAGTGATATGTTGGTAAAGTCATTGGGAAGGAAAATGAATGCTCTAATTTGCAGCATTTGACAATTTCCATGGCGTAAAAATTCCCTCCATGGTGGATTTTAAGCTACCAAGGTTTTAATAACCAGCTCACAAGATTCCCAAATGCGCTCCAGCACATCCTCACACTCTAGCCTCAAAACAGCACTTTACAGTAGCAATTATCATCCCCTTTCACAGATGTTTAAACTGAGACAAAAATTGGTTGAAAGACTTTGGCCAAGGTCACACTGGTAGTTGAGGTTGGAGAGTATAGTTTTTTCCTGGCTTTATGCTTTTGCATATACATTTTATTTTTAATCTTCTTCAGAGAAAAATGCAAATTAGCAACCAAGGAATAAACTAAATCAGAAAGAAGGCAACTCAAAGTGAAACTTCCCTCTGGTGTGCTATTTGCCTAGAAAAACCTGCCACAGTAATAGATTCCAATGGAGTGTATAACTTAGCAGTTTTAAAAAATAATAATACTCTAGCCTGAAAACAGAACTGACAAAGCTTTAATACATGCAGAACATCTTTTTTCTGAGATTTTTAAAAAATATATTATGTTTAATAGCTGCAAAATAAAAGTTAATTAAGGGTCTAATGTTACTGAGTCCATTATGTGGTGATATTTGGTAAGGAAAAAGAGAATAACTTCTCATATAATTATTATTCATCATTTAGTAACAAATATCATGCTACAATATTAGAAATGTTTCTGTAAAGGAGTAAAAATAACAACTTGTGCAAGTCAGCAAAATAGGCCAGAGAAAAGGCAATTTAGAAAGAACCACATCGATGATTTTTCCTTAGGAATTATGAGCATTATCTCTTCAAGGAAGTAAAGAGAAATTAAGCTATTTCAAAAGTCATCTAATGTAGTAGAAAGAAAAACACTGAGTATGTAAGTCATCCAGCACTGAAACCTGACTTTGAATCCCAATATTTCTACCAATTATCTATACATCCAGAAATAAGTTGCTTAATGTTTTACTGAGCAAAAAGAGAAAGGAATTTGTATTAGTCAGCCAAAGGGGTGCTGATGCAAAATACCAGAAATGGGTTGGTCTTTACAAAGGGTGTTTATTTGGGGTAGAAGTTCACAGTTAGCAGGCCATAAAGCATAAGTTTCTTCCCTCACCAAAGTCCATTGTCACGTGTTGGAGCAAGATAGCTGCCGACGTTTGCCACGGTTCAGACTTCTTGGGTTCCTCTCTTCACAGGGCTGCGTCTGTCTCTGGGCTAAACTCCTCTGTTTCCTCCACAAGGTCAGCTGTAGACTATCAGGTGAATGGCTTGTCTCTATCCCGGGACTTTCTCTCCTTCCTCACGACCAAGCTCTCTTACTTCCCAGGGCTCCAGCACAAGACTCCAACATCAAAACTGCTCTCTCTGTCTTTTGCCTTGCCTTTTATATTTGATTCCCCCACCCACCAAGGGGTGGGGCTCAACGCCTTACTGAAGTGGCCCAGTTAATGCCCTAATCATAACTTAATCATGCCCAGATTAGCAGACCAGTTTATGAGCATAATCCAATATATACTTTTGGAATTCATAATTACATCAAACTGCCAAACAGCTACAGAATTGTTGTCCAAATGCAAGTGATAAGATGATAACAACAGCTAGTATTTTTTGGTGCAATTTGAGTGTGCCAAGGTCTGGGCTAAGTAATTCATATGCACCACTTCATGTAATTCTTTTAACAACTCATTGTGGGAGCTACTACCACTATCTCATTTTGCTGAAGGGTATCTGCTCTGCTTAGAACATAGCTACTAACTGGGAGAAGTAGGACTCAGAGCCAGGGCTTCTGTCTTCCAAACCACCTTATTCATCATTTTTCACTTTGTATACAATTGCAGTAATGTCATTTCCTCCAAAAGGCTATAGATTTCTTGAGATCAGGAACTGTGCCTTGTTCCATCTGTATCTCCAAGGTATAGCACCATACTAAATGCATGAATAAATAGATGAATGAAATGTGTTATTGATGATGGGTGAGCATCATCAATATTGTATTGTGAATATTATCACAAGTGCAGAATCTCAAATATGTGTGTGCTTTGTAAAATGCTTTTTAACTTCTGAAGAAATGGTTTGGGCAGTCCTTGGTAAGGTAATTAATAACATTTACCACTCAAATTGAAATACAGTAATGTATTTATAAGGGTTGATTAGAAACCACTTTTCTGTTGAAATGCAATTGAAACACCTTTGCCTTGTATACTTCAGAAAACTTTTTTTTACAAAAATCTTCCTTTTTCCAAATTCCAAAAGTTTAAAACTTTGACTCTTTTCTGCCACTAATTTCTTATCTACAGATATTTACCATGATGAGAAATTACATGGACATTTGATAGAGACAAAATATGGTTTACAGTTCTCCAAATCAGCACTGATGGTCAAAAAGAGTAGAACTTAATGGAATTTTGTTCAGTTTCATTTCCTTGTTTGATTTTTTTTTTCACTATCCCTAGAGTTGGGGTTTATTCATTTTGGGGCTAATGAGACCAACATTGCTAAAATGATCTCTATTTAGAACAGTTAATATTTCTATTTCACTGTTGCATCCCACATATATAAAACCTTATGCTTCAAATCATAAGGGAGACAAGTACAATTCATTATCTTATAAAAACAAAAACAAAAGCTAGAAAACAACACATGTCCTCCTAGAATGGATTAAAATGGCAAGCTTTTTTTTTAATGGGGCAAAAAAATACAGTTTCTCTCATCATAAATTATTCTAAGCATTGAAAAAATCTATTTTTTTCTAAATTGTAAGAACTTCCTTTGCTTCCCAGTTACTTTTCCTTTATAATTTCTGCTTTACTCTACTCCTTACTCTTCATATTATATGCTTTCATATGCATTCCCTTTTTCCTACTATTCACTCCATTAAACTCTAGATAGGAATAGTACTTCACTTTTCTCTCCAGTAGTTGGCATATACTGGAGAAGATTAATAAAATTTGCTGCTAAATACTAATTTTTTTCTCTGTGCAACTCTTCATTGTACTTCCTTGCTTTGGAAGAAGATGGAGAGAGTAATGGAGAAGGAAAGAGAGACTATGTATTCCTTTTCTCCATTCATAAGCATTATCTATTTGTTTTAACATTAATCTGACAACTCACAACCATAGAACTATCAGTCAGGTCAAATAGCTTCTCTTTAAGAAATATTTTGAAAAAGATATTTTTCTTTCCTCAAAAACTAGGAAACATAATTTACACACTAGAGGTGTGTGGATGCTAACCCATAAGGATTCCTGTGATTTGTAGAACAAGCAACTAGTTTGAAATTATTTATAAATTCCAAAAAGAGAGATTATGTTTGTAAACTGGTCTATTCCTCTGGGCGTGATACCCTTTGATTGTATTAGATTCAGCTGAGATGCCTTTGATTAAATTATGTTAAGATTAGGGCTTTGATTTGACCACATCAGTAGCATCTAACTCAGTTTGAGTCCCCACCCAATTTGTGGGCTATATAAATGGACACACAATCAAGGAGGCACACAGAAGTAGATACACAGAGAAGATACACAGAGGAAGAGAGACAGCTCCATAGCCACGGCAGAGGCCCTGGGAAGGTAGATCAGCCACTCACGTGATAGTTTACGGCTGACCTTGTGAAGAGAACAGAGCAGCTAAACCTGGGAAGAAACGAGCCCCAGGAAGAGAGAACAAGCAACCTATAAAATCTTCCCTCCAGCATTTAGTCCAACTTGTGTGTTCATCAGCCACATTAACACAAAAGTAGTTAGCAAGCATAGTTTCTCAAACTTCTTATACTTCACCTTACAGATCAATAATTTGATCTTTCTTTGATAAGTTAGATCCTGAGTACTGTCAATATAAAACTCCTCCACAGTTGACACATCTAGAGTGTTGGTCTTGGCAGAACAAATCATGAGATTCTATCATAGTCCATTACATTAATAGTCTGGGTACTCCCAGAGAAAGAATCTTGTGTTTAGGTACCTCCAACCCAAGAAAAATATGAATACAATTTCATATGTTATGTGTAACCCCAGTTAGCTAGATTAAGAATTCTGAACTCTGGCTTCCCCTAGGACTCACTCCTAAAAGATTTGAAGCAAATACAAAGATTACAAGGAGGGGAAGAAATTGCAGCCAACATGTCTTTGTGTAGTCATTTGACTCTGTCAGCACAGTAAATAAAATGAGTGAGATGGAGAACAATTGGGATATTTTACTAGCCCTTTAGAGCTTCAACTACTAGGGGGTAACTGCTCTGGGAAAGAATTCAAAGGCAGCAGAAAGTCTACAATAAGGGTTCAGTCTCTTTTACTCTGCCAGTTAAAATGACCATCCGCCAGGCCAGTCTTCTGGGGGGCTCCAGAGAAGAAAGAAGTCTCACTTATGCCAAGGGTCTCCGGGTTTGGGTGTGGCCAGCACCCCAAGCATTAAAATGGTAATCTGAGAAAGCTGCAAAAGAATGGATTCCCTACTTGGCAGCTTTGTAAAGGATCATAAAACGTTATAAGAGAAAATTCCTGGCTGGTTAGCTGGCTGATTGTTTCCTTTCCAGACGCTCCTGTAAGATACTATTCATCAGACTAGAAAGGATATAAACCTGTAGAATGACCTGATCACAGTGGACCAAGAAGTGACTCCCACAAAGGACCCAGCAGAACACAATTTTAGAAGAAGTCAGTTCTACAAGAATAGTGTCTATCAGCAGAGGCAATAGAGTAGAATTCATTTATGTATCTCTGACTAAAATTGTTTATAATAATGGAAACTCAAGAAGCAATGACAAATTTGACATAAGTACAGGGGAGCAATGGTGCATAAATAAATAACTGGTTTGCTTGCTCCAGTCAATCCATCCGTCAGTGTACCAAGTAGCCCTTTTTCTGCCGTCTATGTGTAGCACTGAAGGAAGAGTATTTTAAAGTAGTTTTAAAATAGCTATTTTAAGAAAAACAATTACCAATAGTGTACTCTATAAAATAGTATTTAGTAAGTGAACAAGATATTTTGGAGTGAGTAAAGATCATTTCCATCAAGAGCCTTCAGGGAAAGCCTCATAAACAGAGCAGAATTTCAGCCATCTTGAGAAATGAACAGGACACAAAGAATGAGGAAATGCATTAAGTATGTTCCAGGTGTGGGAATGGCATCCAGACAACCGGAAAACAAGGAACACTTAAGGCATACTTAGAATGTATGTGGGGATAGCGAGAATGAATATAACGATATATATGCCGAAGCCTTCTGTTTCTTTTCCTGTTCTAGTTCCCTTTTTTTGACTGTGACACCACTTAACCTTGGGTAAGTTACTTAACCTCTCCTAGTCTCAATTTTCTTAATTACAATATGGAAATAATGATTATACTACCTTATTGAGTTGTGGTAACAGAAAAATGAAAGTAAATATTAATAGACTTGAAAAAGAGGTTGGCCCATATTAAGCACTCAATATTATTTTTATTACCAGCTATTCTATGTCCTATTTCCTTCATCTTTTTATGGTTGAAGAGGTTCTACCAGACTCTGAGCTCTTTGGGGGGGAAGACTGTGTCTTATTTATTTTTAACTCTCTAAGCCTCTAGCACAGTTCCAGGTACATAGTTGGTACTCATAATTCTTAATGTTGAACTGGTCCCTGGAGCTATATCCCTATCTCCACATTTGTGTATCGTTGAGTCTCCCAAGTTCATATGCCACATTCCCAGGCTTTCTCTCCCCAAACTGCTCTATGCTCTTCTTCTCTTGTTCTCAATCTGTTTCTGTTATGGTCCATGCTGTCAGTTTCACCTATGGAATTTCAGAGCAGGTAGAAATCAGTAACCTGTAATGAGTAATCCATTCATCTAGCTTCCGATGCCCCCAGTCCTACATAACAAGCTCAAATGTGAATACCACGCCCCCCAAAACTTATAAAATATACGTAGTTAAAATGCCCTGCAACTTTTCTCCCAAAACTTCTATTTCTACGTTAAAACACTGCCTATAGAAAGGAAAATACCATTATGCCTGCTTACATCCTGAAAAATATCTATTAACAGCCACAAATTTTGGAGGGTTAAGGCTAAGTTAAAAAATCATTCCCTTCCCCAACTACTTAACTTATTCAAAAAGATAGCCATGTAAGATTACTTTGCCTTTTCTGACTTTAAAAAGTTGCCTGCTTGCTACCTTTTTTTTATCTGAAGCCTGTAGGCAGATTCTAATTTGGCCCTGTAAAAAAAATCTGTTTGGCCCTGGACTGAAGGAAGATGTTAATTTTCATGACTGTTTTAGAACGCATCAAAATTCAGTATGCATTTTTTTCAGGATTTCAAAGCAATATGCTTAAAACATGCAATTTAGAGCTAGAACATATAGAGCATTTAAAAATATTCAGGTTTTACTAAGACTCCATCCGGTCTATTATTGCAATACGTAAGATACAAAAAAAATCTTTATCTGGTTGCAAATGAAACTATTTAGCTTTGACACTAGAAATTTGGTATAGCTGAAAAGAAAGGGATTATAAATTAAATATGCAACAAATATTTCTCAAAAAAATAATTTTAAAGAGAAATGATTTCTTGTCTTTAGTATTGTATCTTAAATGACACTCTTAGCTTAGTCAACAAATAAAACTTAAAATGAGTGCGAATATGACTTATTCCACTGTGAAGATCTATTAAGATGGCCACATTGAACATTTCCCAGGCTTCTTCTACAGTATTTGTGCTGCTCTTTCTTCAGTCAAGAAGTGGTTACTCCTTCCTGACACCTCCCAGACCAGTAGGTACGAAGTACTTTAAAAACGGTCTAGAGGAAATTAATTTGTATTTTTCCACCTCATATGCACCAAAATGCACTTCTAATCTTAACAAATTTGTTCCTTTTGGGTTTACATTGTCCTGTCCTTTGAAAATGCCAGAAGTTGGAGGCTGAATGGAAGTCTGGCTACAGATGTTAAGTCATTTTTAGCTGAACCAAATTCATGTTGTTGAAATTCATTCAGTCACTCTGTTCCTCCCACCCAAACTCTACATATTTCTGTTATCAAATGATATCAAGAATGGAATGTTGAATAGCCTCATACTCATGTAAAAACTTCAAAATGCAGTTTGAAAAATAAAAAGTGGGAGAGAAATGTGCAATTGTAACTTTCAGGGTCACTTTCTTAGCTGAAAACCAGGTGCTGCTGGTTTTGGCCTCACTTAAAGGTAAGGGACATGAGCTCCATCTTAATGTTACTTCCAAAATAAAGCAAAAATTTACAGCTTTTCAGAAGAAACTAGAATTCTATTATATTTTTTATTTTAATTTTTTTCATGAAAGTCAGTCATTGCTGAGGCACATTATTAGTTCCTGGAAATAGATGCTCTATGATTTTAAGAGCTAACCTTTCCTGAAGGTCCACTGTGTGCCAAGCTCTATGCTAAGGGCTTTGCATGTATCATCTCATTTACTTTTACAATAGTCTATGAAGTTGTTATGCTTAAAATGTCCATTTTAAGGAGACTGAGGCTCAGAGAAGTAAGTAAAGCATCACAGCTGAGAACTGAGCAAAGCTGTGATTTGAACACAGGCAGTCCAACCCTAGGGCCCTTGCTTTATTACCATGCTATATGGTCTCCCATCCATTCCATTAGTAGCAGAAATAGAAGACATTGTCACTGGATGAAACATCGGAAACCAAATCTGATGAAGCAAAATGTGTAGAGATAGGTAACAATCAAAGCAAAGAATAAGGACAAGCAGGCTTAGCAATAGCCGGCACATGGGAGTTTAGCTGACAGTCAGCTAAAATGTGGCACACCCAAACAGGGTCAGCCAAAGGAAATATTTTAAGATATTTGAAAAGCTAAAATCAAATGATGCCTTAAACCTGTGAACCCTGGGAAATATGGCAGCAGACAGATCTATGTAGCGTACTACCAAAAGAAGTAGAATAGCACCATGGAGACCTGTGCAGAAGCCCTGGTACCAGGGGACACTGGCTTCAGGTTGCAGGATGTCAAACATCAAGGTGACTACCTTCAAAAGCTGGACACTGATCCTAAGGACCCAAAATCTTTTTGAAACTTTCTTTGGAACTGCTTTCAAAGTTCATGGTGGAAAATCATCATCCCTTCAGAGTGGATTCAATACTTGGAAACAACAAAAAGTTTCGTACCTATTCTAGTGGAAAATGTTTAAGTGACCAAACTGACACCAGTAAACAAAAAAACATGGAATGGCTGTCAGAGAGTGACACTGATTTCCTTAGGTGCCTACTTAACTGAGTATGAAGATAAATCCCAGAATATTTTCAGCATCAGTTTTATTTTTGGCATAAACAAAAAGCCTTCTTAAGTGACTGTTTCAAAGAAAATCACTTACTGGAATTCATAAGTTCTGCTATACTTATTTAAACACCCATTTCATTCTTTTATTGTCATATGCCATTTGTCCCTTTGGTCCCATTCTGAAGTAGTTTGCCAAGCAGGTTTTTAAATAATCATTTGTTTTGATTTAGTATTCCTAAATCATGATATGTGTTCTAATTTTATTTTAGATTGGTTTGATATATCCAGCAAATCATTAATGCCACATAGGCTTAGAATATTTAAAATATAATTTATGTAAAGGTAAGGCTAAAAAATAATATTGAAAATCATTTTAATTAAACAAATAACCCCCCAAAATAGTATTATTTCCGTATTCTAGACACTATTGCTCTATGACATATTTAAGACATATTTTAATTAAAAGATAGGCCCATTGGATAGACTCTTGAAATAGATTAAATTCCTTTTGTGTGTTACAGAAAAAGTAATTGCTACCATTGGGAATGTACTCTGGTCTGGGCACTGTAGACAGATCCTTTAAATACATTATTTCATTTAACTCTCAGGGCAACTCTATGAGGTAGGATGCTGCAAAGCTAAGCAGAATTGTTTCATTTAACTTTTACTATAACATTTTTACAAACCACACTTTCTGATCAATGATGCTTTGGCTATGGAGCTGAGTACATGGAAATACTTATCCTTCTGTACTTTGAAATAGAGCTCTCTATTTACCAAGCATAAAGGTAAATGCCAGTTAAACTACTTTTAGTTCCATCTTTCTGATGTTCAAGTGCAGGAACAATTATCTCCATCAATATTTAATGGCCTAATCCTAAACCGTCAGTGCCACAGGTTTAGGCAATAGTTCTGTTAACATGCTGTTAATTTTCAAGCATACAGGCAGAAATGGACTATACAGTTACTGAAAATGCACAGC